>VZRR01013569.1:355484-629018 GCA_013398015.1 Oreocharis arfaki | reverse complement strand
CTCTCTCTCTCCCTCCCGCCCCCGGGGCGGCGGGGAAGATGCTGACACACGCCCGGCCCCGCCCGCTCCCTCCGCGCCTCGACCGGCCCCGGCCCCTTCCCGCCCTCGGGGTCCGGCCGGAGCTCCGCAGGCACTTGAGGCTTGACTCGGGAGTTGCCTCTCTTGGGGGCGAACTTCAGCCCTAGTGACGGCAGCCTGTTCTTGGCCCCAAAGGCATTTCTTTGGTTTTGTTTGGTTTTGTTTTCTTTTTTTTTTTTTTTTTTTTTTTTTTTTTTGGGGGGTTNTTTTTTTTTTTTTTCCTCGGGGATGATCTTCTGGCTGCTCCCAGACCTTGGCTCTTAGCTGGAAGTCTTGGTCCGCAAACTTAAACAAAAGCCTTAATGGCAAAGCTTTCAAACATGGTCGGTTGTTCGGAGCTGTCAGACAAACTGTGGTGAGGGAAAGGTCTGCTTGATGAGGTGAAAAGTCGTGGGGTTTGCTTTTTCTTTTTTTTTTCCCTAAGTTAAGGCTTATTTTTTTCCACTTGGAGTGTGAGATCCACTGTGGGAACCCCCTGCCCACTTGTGCAGTGGGGTTGGAGCTTCCCCGGTGGGTTCCTCTGGAGCTTCTGCAGTAGCTGCCTCCTTTGTGGAGACAGACTGGAAGGAAAGAGTCACAGGGCAGGGAAAGCACTTTTAGTCGCAAAGAATAATGCCACCAGAGACGTGCCCCCAAATTCGGGCTGTGCGAAAATGAGCTTCCAGAATGATAGTCTGGAAGAGTAATTTCTATTAAAAAAAAAAAATTAAAATTGTGGAAACGATTGTATTAAAGTAAATAAAAATGTTTGACTGTAACTGTTTCATAGCAAAATACCAATTGCTTTGTATTAACTAAAGTATTAAGTACTCAGCATAAAACTCAGTCTGCCATAACTAATAGTGTCAGGGACTTTTTATAAGTCATAACAAGAATAAAAATGAGTAGTAAAATTAATTTACATTGTAAGAGGCTACAGTAATCTGAGAGTTTGTTAGTTATGTAATTTAAATATAATTTTCTTGTAGTACAAGTTCTCTAAGTTGATGACTATCTACTTACATTTTAAGGTGAACTGAGTGTATTGGTATCCACATTTCCAACAAGAGCTCGTTTTGGTCCCTGGACATTTATACATTCTATGGCACCTCCTCTTTCTACAGGTTACTGTCTTACTGAAAGAAGAGAATTTTTCATAAATGTTAATGATCTGTAACAGATTTTATCCTAAAACTCTGCTTTCACGCTTCAGATCAATTCATAGTGGCCCTAACCCATGTCACTATGTATTCTATCTTCACTGTGTTTGAAGATGGGGCACAGAAAGAACTCCTTGTAGGAATATGATTTTTTGCAAACATGCATTATTAATTCAAGGAAACAGAATGAGTGAAGTGGGACTTGGGGATGTGTTAAAACTCAACCTATGTAACAGGGCAATATTGTACCCTTGTGCTAGAATATGCCTCTGAATGTAGAAGTCTCCTGCCCAGAGAGTCACCTCTCTTAAAAGACTGTAAATTTGATTGTAATTTAGTTTCCTCAAAAGAAGATTTAGTTCCTTGTTCTTCATTCTACTAATGAGCATCTGTTTGCGACAGCATTTTCTTTGGCCTTGTAAATGTATGTGAAGGCCTTAACAATTATCTCATTAAACTATTTGATTATGTTTTTAATTAAACATCTTCAACAAGGAAACTTGGAGCTTAGAATCAATGAAAAATATAATTACCATCTTCACCTACTGTGCATTTTACAGGGATGCAAATACATGGAAAACATTGTCATAACTTCAGAAACTTCTTACATCACTGACTAAAAGAAAGACATAGCATGTTGTGCACAAAGACTGATGCCTTGGAATGTCTCCACTGTGGAGAGATGAGATGGCTTTCGTCAGTGTGGTGCTTCTGGATTTGTTGTGAGCACAACATATTTACTGCAGAGATTGACATTCCAGTACTTAAGAGACTCCTGAGGATGACTTTTTCCTTAGCTGTTCAGAGAAAGTTTCTATGCTAACAAGAGATGCAAACTTTAAATTTTCCTCTGAAGAGGTTTTCTGGTAAATAAATGTCCTCCAATTACTCCACCATCAAAATCTTGCATCATTTCCTTATAGCTTATGTTTAATGTAGTGCATCTTTGCTTAAGAAAAAAAAGAAAAAAAAGAAGCCAATTTATGTTATCTACTGTTCATGTTGAAACTTCCTTAATAAAGAGTCATGCCTCTATATATGCCTAGACTGGGGGATTCAAAAACACCTCCAAGTTCCTGGTTTGGGATGCATGTCTGGCCACACCTTAGACTGTGTATTAGGACAAAACCTGTACATAAACTGGACAGAACCATCCCTTAAGCTCATGAGTGTGGGCAACTGAGAATCAAAAATTGTGTCGCCTGCTACAGTGTACATGTAAAGGTCAGTTTAGAGGGAGACTAAGTCTGACAATTCACACTTTGCAGCTAAGGAAAAACTAAGGAAAACCATAAAAACAAAGAAAAATAAAAAAGCCCAACATAGGTGCATCTTACAGTAACTCACACACAAGTTGTTGGCCCACAAAGCATCTTCTGTTTGTCTGTGTTAGGTGTTGTCCTTGTATTATCTAAAAGATCCTAAGAAAATTACATGAGTGGTTCAGAAAGAAGCAGCAAAGGGAAATAGCTACCACAAAGATTAACTCTCTGGGAAATATTAAGAGTACGGTGACTGTCTGGGATTTTCAAAAGCAACAATTAATTTTGGGCATTTCCCAGTTTTGGTGCACAAATGGGGACCTTATTTTCAAAAAAAAATCTGAAGTTTGGCAGCTTGATTGACAGATCCCTTTAGAACTACCATCCATTTTACATTTTTTGGCTAAATGACAATCAGGGAATAAGGAAAACACTGCCTACAAACATTTGATGAGGCTCAGTGCCAGTGGGAGTATTTTTGGTCCCCATCTGCAATGAAATCCATTTGTAGGTTAATGCCAGTGAAGCCTGTAGTGCTCTTGTTGGCCCTGTATCAGTGCAGTTGCAAAAAAAGAAGCTTGAGATATATTTGGGAGTATAGTTACATTGGTACCATGTAAATAAAAAATTTTAAAAATCAGAATTTTACTAGGAAAGTAGTTCTTACATCAAGACTTACAGCTCTTGAGGATAATCTTCAAGAAAATCTAATTTTCAGGAGCTAATTAGCTCTGGATACTTAAAACCAGACTGGTTGAAATAGTAGTAAATATACAGTAAAGAACAATCTTGCCCAGACAGAAACTACTTGTTCAGACTGGTTCTTTCTGCATTTAACTTTGGAGTCTATGTTAATGAAGGTTTTGTTTAGAAATATTACAGTGAAGAGTTAAATGAGAGCAGCGGAAGAGAGACATTAAAATGTATAGGGAGAGTAGGAGAAAAAGACTTGTTTTCATTTGAGATTTGAAATGAGATGAAGGGTCACCGAGGCTGAGCAATACACAAAGGCTGTCCCAGACTGCAGCCTGTTTGGAAGAAAAGGCTCTCACATCAACAGTAGCTAGATTGTATGGAGGGACAGACCAAAGTCTAGACAAGTTGCCAGGAGTACAGGGGGGCACAGAGATTTTTTTTTTTCCAAAATTGTAGTGTTTCTATAATTTCTATAATTCCGTAATTGATGACTCTCGGCTGACCAAATTGTAAAGGCCAGGCATTGAGGATTTTGAATATTCCTTTGTTGTAGCTCTCCAGCATCTGAAAGCATTGTGTTTGTCTTCAGTCAATTCATTCTTCTTGCTGCAATGCTTGCTGCAACTTAGCATCATCCTGTGCGATAATACAACCTCTGCTGAACACGGCGAGAGCTTCAGAGCTCCCTCAGACAGGAGATGCTGACTTGTACAAATGACAGCTCTGTATTTGGCTGTGATCTTCAGTACTCGCAGGTCAACGAGAAATGCTGCTTATCTGGTGGTGAATTCTATGATTTGGGGTTCATCTTTTATTTTTGTTTTTGATTTCATGCAATGGACGTTGCACAATGACAGTTTCAGTAGGTGGATGTCTGCAGGCAAACAATCCAACACGTAGTTCCAGCACTTACAGCGTGTGCACTGCTTTATTACACTTCCCGAGCTGCTGAAATTCCTCAGGCTACTCACGCGAATTTGTTCTGCTTGATCAAATCCTGCTTTGCCAAGATGATAGGAATGACTGGAAACTAAGTTGTTCATGTTCATCTTTAAGGACTGCATGATTTTGCTACTTTTGACTAGCAAATATGTGCATATTCAGATGGGTGATCTTAAATCTAACTGGAAGGGATAGGAATTGGATGTATTAATTGCAGTACTTTTCATCAAAAGGTAGTGAACCAAGTAGAAGTTAACAAACTGAATTAGCATAACCCAACCTTCTTTTTCTTAACTTTTTTACCACTGATTGTTGATATCCGTAAGTTTTTTTTTTTCAGTTTCTGTCATTGGTAGCAGTCACTCAGGGACACTGGTCGTAGCAACAGTGTAACAAACTCTTGGGTCCTGAACATTGTGCTCAGTATTTCCTTTATGCTTTTTTATGTTCCCAGTGCCATCTTTACAGAGGCAGTACCAGGGTCCTTGCATTTCCTGGTAGTAGCCAAAGGTAACATAAACAAATGTCTGACATTACAGGTGATGAAATATTTCAGTGAAGGTTAAAATATCTGTGGATGAAGAGATAATAATAAGAGACACTGATGCAAACATGTCTGTTGAGTCATTAAATGCTTTGGAAAACCAGCAAAAAAAAGGGTGAAGAGAGACATCAGGAGAATATAGTGAGAGAAACATAGAATTAAAGAAGTAGAATCCCTGCATAAACTAGTAAAGGAGCTATCAAAGAGTCAGAAGAAAACAAAAAAAAAGAAAATATATCTAATGACATAAAAATATTGTATTCGCTGTAACAGTGCTTGAATTTATTTCCATATTCATAAAAATCTCTTCTGCCTGTCTGTAAATCACTTAAGGGTATCATTCTCCGCAAGAGTTCCACAAGAATTATTCCAGAGTAATTACATTGAAATCTGTGGAATTAGTCCAGTTTTACATTGAAGTTACAGTGACCATAATCTGACTGTAGGTAACAATTACTGTGACACCTACTTACTCTATAAACCATTGTAATTTAAATTTCTATTCACATTTGCCATAAGAAGCTGTGAACTAATTTGACCAAAAAGCTGCCATGTGTCATATGCAAGAATAAGGATTATTTTAATATACTTTTAAATGTTATTGTACAAAACTGTGCTTTTAAAAGCTGTGTGCTGGGATATCTGATAAGTTCGGTTTGACTAGGTAAGAAACTATTTTGTCAGACTAAAGGGACTGAGTTCCACCCTAGAAGTTAACCTTTTCAAAGATTTGCACCCACCGAAGTGGATTGCTTTTAATTTTGTCGGAATAATAAGCAATAATAAGTACGTGCTTTTGCGTTTGTGCAAGCATTTTTTCAGGATTTTACCTTGCTTTCTTAATTGCTTATTAACACCAAGCTTTCACGGTAATTTTACATTTTTTGCAAGTAATTATCAATTAGTTTTGCTCTCATGGATTTTAAATCAAGTGCCTTTGAAAGAGATACTTACTTTTGAACAAGAGAACTCCTCCCATAGAGTGAGTGAAATCCCTTCATCCCGGTAAATTTTGTCTTCAGTAATACACAGGCCAGCCACTCTAGCTGCCTTCTGTGAGAATTGCATGTGAGTATCTCGTGAAAGTTTCACACTCTGGTTATTTAAAAAATTATATTGATCGGTATAATTATGTAATAATTGTTGGACACTTCTTTCCAACTTCCATTTAGTTGTGTCGCACGGATTCTCTTAATGTTTTACTGCTTTGTTAACTGGAAAGTATCTTTGAAGTGTGAAGCAGATGGAGCAGTGTGATGGACAGTCTTCTTCAAGTTGCTTTTGTACCATGTATTTCCACAGCTTGAAACATAAACAGATTTTCTAACAGTCATTAGCCCCAAAGAGAAATTTCTTTAGTATCCCCTGGCCATAAATTACTTTCAGAGCAAGCAGAGACAGGAAGCAGTTTGCAACAGAAACACGCCCTTGGAAAAGTGTCTCACTTCTCAGAGACGGGTCATCGTTTAATCCCTGTGAAGGAAACACTTGACAACTGGGGTGAAGTGTTAATGAATTGCTTAATTTTCAATTCTTCCTTTATAATCCTAATTATGTATTTTTACGTATGCCTGATAATATTTTGGCATCTGTAACTCCTGCCTCTTGAAGCTTTCAAAGCAGGTCGCTACACGGGATTTGCTAAATCTCACAACACATGGAAGGGTAGCAATATCTGCATTTCAAAGATGGAAAAGCTGAGGCATGGCTTGATATATTCAGGGTTATGCAGGAAACTTGGTGCAAAGTACTGACTTGGTGTAAAGTTTTGTAAAGTTTTGACTCCTAATCCCACACTCTTCCTCCTGAAGAGCTGATAGTCCGGAAGGAATCAGACTCTTGCTTAGAGTCTGGGAGGTTTTCTTCTGGCTACATATAGCAGTAGTTAATAATCTGTTTTCACTTCACAACCTTTCGTAGTGAGTCCTGTATTTTTTTAATTTTAAACAAGGCCTTTTCTCCCTGCAACTGTGGAGATTGTCCGGTAGAAGACTATCTTATTTAAATTTCAAAGGGCTTCTTTGCAAAATACTTCCTTATGGTGGAACCAGTAGTTTATGCTTTTAAATAAAATCTTTACTCAGCATGTTTAAAAATTACAGGGCATTGCATGCAAGGAGCATTTCAGGCTACATTTGCAAGCAAATTTGGTGTGTACAAGTGCAGTCAGAGCATAAGAATGTTGTGATCTTTTGAGTAACTTCTGTTGTTCTGAGGTTGCCACTTTTTGGCTCAACACTACCCGATGTACATGAGCCACCTAAAAATCAAAGAAACGGTATCTCATTCCTTTTGCTTTGCAGATTGTATTTTTAAGAATCCAAGCATAAAATGTGCCACATATACTTACTTATCACATGACTAATTACAGCCCAACTACTTTACATTCACGGAATGCATCTTATTATGTCAATTACAATCAGGCATCATCAGACCCACACAACTTTGGCTGAATCCATTAACAGGAGAAATGGCAATACAGAGGGAACTGAAGCAGCAGCATGTGGTGGTACCTGTCTCTTCAGAGGGTCATTAAATCCACAAGCACTTCAAACACCTTCTCGAAGTTAGCCCCAGCAGTCCATGGCATGGTGTCATCGATGAAAAGGGACAGAAGTGTATGGTTGGCAACAGGAAAGTCTGCTAATTCAGTGCTTGCTCTGTGTCTGGACAGGACAATCTGTGGCGTGGCACTTGAGTGATGAGAAAATACAGCCACCAGTGAGACATTCTCTGTCTTGTATCACCATTGGTGTTAAGAATAATCTAAGTCTAAAATAAAAGAAGCTTTTAAAAGTGTTTAATTCCCATTTAAGCAGGAAATATGGATTTCTTTTTCTGTTTCTTGTGCTAGGATTTGACTGCATTGTCCACATCTCAGTGTAATTTATCCCATTGCACGGACAGAGAAAATAGTAGTGCTCTAGGGAAGACACACTTACCATTAATGCAAAATATGTTGAAGGGATATGTCCAAATCTTACAGCATACCATGACAGCAAATCATAACCACATTACCAATTAAAGATGGAGAAAAAAAAGAAAGGAGTTGTCATTAACAGAGTGCTTTTATTACTTGGATTGTGCTATTGCACAACTACAAATAACACTTAGTCCCCTGTGATACATATCATAGTCAGTCTACCTGAGGTCAGAATTGGGAAACCGCCATTATTTACAGAGAAAAATATAGGCATATGTTTTTTCACAGCATATTTTCTGGCCCTCACGTACCATAAGTCCATAAAGATGTACTGTGACAACTTCAAGAACAGCAGACTAATAGAAGAAAAAGTAAAATTCAGGGGAATGCACCCAAATGCCATGTGAGCAAATCTATCTCTAATTTACCTGGTTTTGTATGACAGTTTAAAAGGAAGTTTAAGATAAGAGGGTTAACCTCTACTATTGGATCAAACCCTTAGCTGAATGTGACTGGGGAGAGGTCTCTCTTCTGTTACAGGAAACTGTTTGGCGTCAATTGTTTCCTTTACAACTTTTAAATAGACTCATTGTCGCTAAGGCTTATCAGGCAGAGACTTAAACAAGCAAACGTAACCATATGTTCTGCGCATTCAGGAAGCAAAATGTGAATAAGCATATTTTTCATCTCTTATTTTAATCCTAATGAAATTATCAGTGCTAGATAACTGCAAGAATACGTTAGATATGAAATCACCCGAGGAAAGGAACCATATTTTTTAAGCTGTATAAGGGTGGGAGTGAAAACATAAATTATTGAAAAGTATTTAATCTGAAGATCACTGTAAATCTGCAGAATTTTTCTGTTCCTGGAGAAATATATTAGTATTTTTTAAAGTAGTCTTTAAGATTTGTGCTCCCTGCTGGTATGGCTGCCTTATTCCAACATGAGCAGTGTATTTTCTCTAAGAAAGCCAGACAGGTTCCAATATTATGCTGTAATTTTTTTTTTATTCTAAAGAGAAGCAGACGTGACATTACTCCATTTTAATATGAATCAACAGCCTTCTTTTTGACAGTAGGCTGGGCAGTGTCACAATATTCAACAAACTTACCTGGGTAGTGGAACAAGCCTGAGAACTAGAGATACATTAACTCAAAAGTTTCTGAAGTGTTTAGCCAGAGAAGTCTGCCCTCTGATTTAAGACTTCTCTGCATGTAAACTGTGAACATGTTTTTTCAGTGGTCTGATCAGTAGTGTGTGTAAATAAACATGAGCCGGTGTACTTGAGTTATTCCGTCCTTGAAATTTTTGTAGCAGACCAAGTGGCTGCAAACCCAAGCCAAATGCAGTGGTTGCTCTTCCATGAGCAGGCAACTGAAATCTGGGAGATGTACATGGCAAGTAAGAAAAAACAAGATTTTCTTTCTTGTTGGGCCCTAAATCAGAGTCCTTTGAGTATCACTATGCATAAAATGGTACTGAGAAGAAACGTACTTACCAAAAGAAAACCAGGGAGGACCAGAGCAGTCTATGATGTAGTTTGGAAAAGGCAAAAAAAGGAATCACTTTCAAAATTCCACTCTCTGGGCAGGTATTGTTTTCTTCTCAAATCCTTAAGAGTTGTTCTTGTCTTTCTTGGGCAAAAATCAAAAAACAAAACAACACAACCTGTATGGAGATCTTAATAATTTTAAAAAACACTAAATTCATGGGCCATCAACAAATTAGCAGTCATTTGAGTTGTACACATTAACTTCCTCTCAACTCACTCCAACCTACAGCAGGGGTTTCCTGTTACATCCCTGTACCTCAGTCTCCTTCCCTGGTGTAAATTGATATGGCCTAGGAGACTTCACTGTAGCTAAAGGACTCCTAGTTGTGTGCCACATGCAATGACCATGGGATCTGCTCTTGGAACCTGAATATACCTGGATTCGAGGAAGTTAGCATTCAGTTCAGTTGCATGTCCACACTCTTTCTCCAGGAGTGCAGTCACTCTTAGTTGCCTTCTTAGCCATTTCTTTGCCCAAGTAATACTTGCTGCTCGTGGGTTTGTAATTCTCTACAGAACTGTTTCATCTTTTGGCTTGAAACGTTCTGTGTATTTCCATCCACTGTCTCGCATCTTTCCATGTCTTTTCTGTCCTGTTCGGGCTGGGAGTTGCTTTCACCAGTGGTGCAGGATCCACTTTGTTTAATACATAAAAAATATAATTTTAAAGCAGGTTTTTGTTTGATGTGCACTGATCTACTCCAATGCCAGTGTCATTTGTCTTTTTAATACTTCTGATGTTCAAATATGGTATGAAGCATAGTTTCCTATAAATAATAGGAATTATTCTGTTTCAGAAGATGGAATTCAATGTGGATTTTCTCTGAAGGGAGATATTCCAAGTAAGTTAATTTACTGATGCTGCCACAAATACACTGAAGGCAGTGGAGCTGCACTGATTAACTATGCCTGCTGAAGCTCAGACTGACGTCCTTGTTACCACCGGTTGTGTAATTATTACCCAGGAAGGCACTCAGAGGATATTTTTTACGACACTGCTAGAAGGCTTTCTATTATGGAATGCTGGCAAAACAGTAATCCAAAAGCAGGTATCTTAATGTACTTGCCCATTTTTAACTGGCTTAAAACTAAAGATACTCTTTTCTGCCTCAGAAACACACTTTACTGCAAACCTGTTCCATAGACACTTTCAGTCAAGTAGTTAAATGTTCTAAAAAAGAAATCTGAAACTCTGCTGATTTTGTTCATTTTATCTTGGGAATGCTGCAGACTGCCATGTATTTCTTTACACAAAGGACTGCAGCATCTGATGTGCATCTGTTCTGCTTGAAGAGAACAAAGCAGCTCTCTTTCCACCCTGTTCATCTTTTTCATTGTTAAAGCAAATAATGAACAAAAGCAGATAGCCCCAGAAATGCATTTGAAATTAGCATGCTATTTAATCTTTCAGTCTAATATTTTGCTGTCTGCATGACTGGGTGTTAAACCTGGTTTATGTTTTATATCATCTGCTTCAAGTCCTTGCAGTGAAGCTGCACTTTCTTGGCACAGGTAGCCCACCATTAACACAACTGCTGTGACCAAAACCTCTGTCTCCTTCCACACACCAGAACAGGCAGCTTTTGGCAATAACCCTCTGGTCCTGTAATGCTGTTTCAATAAACAAAGAGTATGGCTGAAATTCCAGTACTATTCATACAAAGTATTTTTATGGATGTATTTCCCTGTACCATCTTTTACTTCTGTTATAGTTTAATTTACCCGCAGTCCCTTGCTTGCTTCTGCATGCTTTAGCATCCACAAATCAGTTAATAACAAATCCCTTACCTCTGTTTCTCCATTCTGCAGGCATGCAAGCTGTCTTTTTATAATTTATAATGAGCTGATATCCAACTTTACAGATTCTTAAATGCAGGGACATCCAGGCAAATTTATTTCAGACTATGTGCAGGATAATAAAAAATATATTTGCATCATCAGCATAACAAAATTACTTAAATGCGCATCTTAGTGTTGTTATTTGCAATCCCTTCAACAACGTCTTATTTCTGATAAAAACAGGTAGGGAAGGCAGAGGTGAGTGATTTTCTGCAACTGAGTGGAGTTGTAGCCGTCTTGGGAAGTTTACCTCCAAATGTCAGAGACGGAGTTTGCAACTTGTTCAAGATAGGACAGCCTGGTCTGATCTGCAGAACTTGTGACTGAGAGAAGTGGGGAATCACAGGGTGCTGTGGATAACAGAGCCCTTATGCAAATGTACAACCTTAATGTTGTGCTGTTTGAATCAATAATTTTGTAAAATTCTAATGTCAATACAGAATGAGTTTCATATTTCCCCCAAAAAAACCTGGTTTAATATCTTGGTAGTATTGAAACTTCAGCCAGCTGTTGGAAATTCCAGGCATTTCACTTATGTCTAGTATCCTAGCCAAAATTACAAGAAAACAAGTGGTCAAGATAAAATATGAAAATTGCCTTTTTTTTTTTAACTGAGAGTATCTTCTTATTTCCATTCTAACCAAATCCCTAATTGAATGAAGTTACAGCTTTGTATAAAAATTATTTATGAAGAATGTCTGGAGGAAAAACAAAGTGAGATGTGGTTGTAAATGGATTTCAGCAGTTAAGAAAACTGAGTTGTAGTCAAAGCACTAGAGTAAGGTATAGGCAACATTTTTTTACCATTCCTCAGTATCAATGTATTTGAAAATAAACAAAATAGAGTTAACCCTGGCAGTCAATTGTTTTCTTCTTCAATGTATTATTCAGTCTTCACTTACCTTGTAAAGGAAGTGGCTGAAAATATGGTATCATGTCAAATGCTTAGCTCCACAAGCCAGAGCATTCCCACAGCACAGAAATGGACTATATCCACTACATGTAAATTCCAAGACAAAGTATTTTTTATTTGTTTTGCTGTTTTCCAGAGGGCAACTGCCAAACACGGCTGCACTTCATTTTATTATAATGGTACTCTTGAAAAGCAGGGCTTGAGAGGTGAAAGTGCATGAAGCAGCCCACACTATGGCTTTGATTTCAAAGACTTGCTTTTATTTTGAGTCACATACAGAGTTATTCATACAGAGAAATTTTAAAATCTTGAGCCTCTCTTCAGTTCTTCCTTCTGAAAAAAATATAATTAGTTCGGGATGGAAGACACATGTAAGTCATTTCCTGAAATTATTATACTTTTCTGAAAATCTGGTGGAGTTGAAATGCAGGGAGGAGAGAAGAGGATGGAGCTGTCAGTCTCTTACACCATGCTACTTTAGAGAAACTACATTTAACTCCTTCTCACACCAGAAAAAATCAGTCACTATCAGTAAAAAAGAAAAATGAGCCAAAACCATTTGTCCTGCTATTTATTTAGTTACATTACAGAAAATAATTACACTTAGTCTAAGCAGATAAGGAGTTTCTTTCTCAATCTCCATCTCTATATAAGGCTTGACCTTGATTCTGCCCTTGTTCAGCCAAATCTCCTCTTAGACAGTGAAGGAGGAGTTTTGTTTGAAGAAGGGATCCCATGTGAGCGGTGTCAGTGAAGGAGAATGTACACATGGGGTCTGAGGTGCAGAAATGACTGCAGCAAGTACCTGAATTTCCCTTTCTCGCTGAGGTTTTAACTCTGTTCTGCTGTGGCATCAGTGACTGAGATGAGGAGGAGACTGTAATGCATCTCACTAGTGAGCTCTGCTCCTACAACATTTTGTCCTGGAAGGGGAAGACGAGATTTTAGTGTGTCAAGAACATGGAGGGAAAGAGTTAAACTTTAAAGGGTACTTTATAGGATACAAGTACACCTCCCATACTTTTTCACTGCCACATTAGTCCTCTTAATTGCTATTTTAAGTCCTGCTCAGTTGAAGAATAGTAATTTTCTTTCCCAGCCTTAAGAGCTGCCTGACTTAGTCTTTTAATTTTGAAACCCTCTGGATAGGTAGGTCAGAACCATGTGAGTTTGCTAAAAGAGGCCTCCCACAGGCAAACCATGGACTAGTTCTTAGCCTGTGTGACAATAAACATTCCAGTTCTCACTGCTGAACCTCAGGGAAAATACTATGTGCCAACTGAAACACAACCTACAAGTCAAATTATTATAGCATCAGAGGCCAGAACCCCCAAACCAGCAATTGTTCTCAGAGCACCACACAGAATCAGAGAAGTCCTGCTGGCAAGGAGAGGAATGATGGGGAATCCACTGCTTCTCTGCAGTGCAAAATGAGCACACCTGAATTAATATGGTGGGGTATTGTGTTGGCCACTTCCAGCTCTCCTTTTTTCCCTTCCTTGGTGTGCATTCCTGTGTGTAGGTGTTTTAGGGGTAATCTTACACACGGTTGCAAAAGCCTAACGCTCCAAAAAACACATGTGGCATTTAACCAACTTTTGACCTGGGCTGAAGGTGAAATTCTGATTTGGTGTTATTAACAACCATTTGCCTACAGGGAGACTGTTTCCCATTAGCAAGCGTTGTTTTGTTCTATTACGCTCATTAAGTCTGGTATTTCCTAAAAGAGTTATGACTGAAACCAGCGTGGCTGTCAGGTATTTATCCATCAGTTCAAAATGCTGAACACAGCATCAACAACCAAATTGCCTGTAGTGTCAGAGCTGTTTCAAGCAGCTGCTCATCAGTCCAGTAGTGTATCAGTTCATTTAGGTTGATTATTGCAAAAAGAATGCCACCGTGGTAGATTAACTTGTTAATACTACTGAGACAATTGTGCTCCTCAGCAGTTATGGAAGAAAGGGAACATAAAATATCCTCTGCATTGCAGTGACCTGGGGGCAAGTCGACACCCTTATTTCAGTGTTGTGTTGCAAGGGAAAAAAAAGCAAGCTGTTGTGCCAAAATGTTTTCCAGGGATATTTTCTCCAAACATCATACTAATTGAAATGAACTGCTGCCTATATGCAATGTCATTTACTTTTCTGACTTGCCTTTGAACATCCTAAGCATTGTGATACAACTTACACACGCATACATAGCACAGATAAGAGGTAATTTGTGCTTAAAGAAACACCTGACAGAAACTCATTGCCTCAAACAGGCCTTACTGGATTCTCTTTTACGAAAAATTCAGTAAGGAAATATTTTCCATTTGGCTTGTTGAATGAATTGCACTTTTTCAGTTAATGGCTATGTTGTTATTTCTCTGACTGTTCTTCCTCTTAATACTCTTCTGTGAAGAAAGATAAAGTGTGGTCTTTTGTGCATTTGCTGTGTTACGTAGCTGTTCCCTGCGTATTAACTCTAGACCACCTCAAACATCAGATCAATGACAATATGAATTCCTTGCATGCACTTCACTAGTTAGTGCAAATCATTAGCTCCTCACAGCAAAATTGCAATGTTTGTGCAGTAACTTTTTTTCCCTTTACTTGTAATACACTTCTTACAGGCAATGTAGCAGGAATTTGCATGTGATCATCATTTCAAATGGCTTCTCTGACATGGTGAAATGAGAGATGTGATAATTACTGAATGCTATTATCTTTAAGAGAACTCATTTCCTGAGCTGACGGAGTAGCCCTTAATAAATAAATGCACTAGAGCATAAAACAGAAGATTAAAAGCTGTATCACTTGGCAAGATGTGTGGTTTTTAAAATGTCGCAATGTTTGCTCTATGTGGGAGCAGCAGGTTCAATTGTATAGATCTAAATGAAAGTTTAGCCTATTACTCACAGTAGTCCTTGGCTGTTTCCACTGCTAAAGAAGTTGTTGTGAACATGAGGAATAATTAATAATTAATTAATACTAGGATAAGGTTGATCTCTATAGTTTGTTAGTATTGGTGAGACCCCACCTGGAGTGCTGCATCCAGCTTGAGAGTCCTCAGCACAGATCCTGGTGGAACGAGTCCAGGGGAGGCCATGAAGGTGATCAGAGGGCTGGAGCACCTCTCCTATGGAGACAGGCTGAGAGAGCTGGGATTGTTCAGCCTGGAGAAGAGAAGGCTCTGGGGAGACCTTAGAGTCCCTTCCAGTACCTAAAGAGGCCTACAAAAGAGTTTGAGAGAGACTTTTTACAAGGGAGTAAAGTGTCAGGACAAAGGGGAATGGCTTTAAACTGAAAAAGGGCAGGCTTTGATCTGATATTTGATCTAAAAAAAATTCTTTACTGTGAGAGTGATGAGGCACTGGCACAAATTGCCCAGAGAATGCCTCAGTGTTAAAAGAGGACATTGAAAACAAACAAAAAAAAAAAGAGGATAGATTTGAAAATAATTCAACACAAAGGAATTTCCCAAAATGGTGGTGTTGTCCAATTGTCCTGCTGTCTGATGGCTGAGCTATCTAAAGGGAAGAGGAATATGCTAACATAAATTGTCTGTTTGGACGTAGCTTTGCATGCTCTGTTGGAAGACGTTTTGACTACATAATTTCTAGTTGGTCACAGACCAGACA
The DNA here is from genome assembly GCA_013398015.1 of Oreocharis arfaki. NCBI lineage: Eukaryota > Metazoa > Chordata > Aves > Passeriformes > Paramythiidae > Oreocharis > Oreocharis arfaki. The sequence continues at coordinate 613,505 of VZRR01013569.1, read as the reverse complement.
GTTAAAAATGCATAAAAGGTAATTGTCTGAATTCTTACTGGCCTCTTACTTTCAAGCCTCCAAACAGTTTTGAAGAGACTGAGGATGGCTAAATCTATCCACAGTCTCAATTGGTTTAGCACCACTCTCTTCTACCCCTCAGTTCTGCTCATTTGACCATCTTTTTTGTTATCCCCTGTGCTACAGGGAGTTGTTTACACTCAACCATACAGCAAAACTACTGGAAAAGGAAGAAAAAATAACAAAAACTTACTGAAAATGTAGAATTATTCTTTGCCCCTAAATCTGGAGCATCGAATAAATTCTCCAGACCATTAAGTACATGATGAACTGTCCAGGGTCCATCTGGCTGGAGAAGAAACCCAACAAGCAGGTGATTTACAGGCTGAAGGGCTTGATGAAGTTTGCCCTTGCTGGAGCCTTGAGCACATTTATGCCTTTAGGTGTCACTGTTCACCTGTACCGTGCGTCCTCCTCCCTGAAGAGAGCTGTGCTGGGGCACACCAGCCGAGTGAAGAAAAATTCCAAGGCCACTCTGTTGCTCCAGCTCTCCAATACCACGTTCAGAGGAGCAAGATGAGTGCGACATTAACCTGAGATCAGAGATCTGATCTAACACAGAGCAGAAGCTGGGACAACCATGGTTGTCTTCCTACAGAAACACTGCACATTCTGATTTTTTAATTCTATTTTCCCCCTCCCCAGTTGCTGGATGCTCCTGTGAATTGGTTGTAACACAGTGCAAATGTGATGTACAGTCACAGTCCTGCTGGATTTAGTGCCACACAACAGTGGTAGTAAATTTTTTGCAGCACATGTGTGTTAATGGCATAGAAATACAACGCTAAAAGTGATGGACAGCTTGGTGGTCCTGTCAGCTTGTTCATGCTCATAATGATGGCCAAGAAGGGAGATTAAAACAGCCTTAATGTATTTCAGAAATCACAAGACAATGTTGGCAGATGAGTTATTTTAGCAATGCACACTGTAATTTGTTGTGTCCACTAACCTTGTCTTGTGCTTGTGACAAAATGTCAGAAAGCTAAAATGGATGAGCTGTGCTGAAGCCTGACCAGCATTGTCCCACCGACCCACCTGCAGTCAGCAGCATGGTATTGTGTTGCAGTGTTGTTCAAGATGTTACTTTTCTCCTTTCTGACAAAAACAATGAGAGTTCTGTACTTTGCCAAAAATTAGTGTTTTCCTTTATGCAGGGAATCATAATAATCCTTCACTAACTGGCATTTCAGAAAGACATGCACTAAAACCCTCAGCATACTCGTGCTTTGAGAACATAGGTGTACTTTCTGATCTGTTACATAGCATTAGGCTTTAGAAAGCGAATTTGGACAATGTTCTGACTGCTTGGAACTCCGAAATCAGTCGTATTCAGGCATTAGGTTTGATTCCTGGACTATTTCTCATAATGCCCATTGATTTTAAAACCAGAGCTTCATCCTTCACTCCACTCAGTGACATGCTGGACCCTACAGTACTTCCAGTTTTACTGACAAGAGATTTTGCCCACACTCCAAATTTGACCGTGTTCAAGCCCTGTTAAGTCTGAATTGAGGCTGAGTTTAAGAAAGAGCTTCCATTCCCCCCTGAACACCCATATCCACAAATCTTTCCCTGAAAGGCAAGCTGCTCCCTGGAAAACAGATGTGGGGTAGGCACATTTAACAGCACCCTGTGGTGACATACCTCCAGTGTCACTTTCACTATTAGGGACCTTAGATAATTATTCACGTTTAAAAAATAAAGAAACCAAAAAAAATCAACATTTATTCTAGCTGTGATTTAGCATTCTGATGATACACTTAAAACATATCCTCTTCCTTCTAAGATGATGCAACTGAACTGAAAAGATAAGACTATTCCAAGAGACTTTTCCATAAGACTGTTCCAAGATAGGAGAGATGTCATCTAGAGAATGCTGAGGACAAATCCATCAAAGCATAGGCATAAATGCATCTTCCAAGGCAAAAAATTCCAGAGGTAATCTTTCTGAACATTTGTTGATGGCAAATCAAGACTCAAAGGCATTTTCATAGTATCTGCCATCCATTTGTTAACTACAAACAGTTTAATCTTGTAACATCAGACATGTCTTTACCTAGCTGGAGTTAACAGCAGAAAGGGGTCTTTCTACAGCTTTTACCTCATCTACACCTTAAGCCATTAACTGTTCTGGAAAATAGAAAGGGTGTTTTGTTGCATTGGCTACTTCTTTGTAATTTCTGCCTCATGGGTTTGTAAGTATCAAAAATAATTTCCCTTATTTTCCACTGGTAGATGTGGAGTAGAATAGGGAATAACTTCACACATGTTAAATCTATTTAGCCTGGAGGAACGCTAAATGCCCCCATTGTTGGTGCCTGGCTTATGATGCAAGAAAGGTTAAAATCTTCCAGGCAGCAACAACCAACCATTCCCCATAATGGTACTTACTTTAAAAAAGTCCCAGTATATCCATTAAATAGACATATTCAGAAAGGGAGCACCCTAATTCCTATTTCATATATAAGTGTTCCCGGAATGGGGACAGAACATCGTATGGAAGCATCAGGAGAAAACCAACACTTACCCCTTCCCAGCAGCCAATTTCAAAATAAGACAAATACATTAGGAAATTGGAATAAATTTACCAGCTAAACTTTCTCCCTGGCCCCTTCCACTATACAGGAAATCATGTTTTCTTGGAAGCAGAGCAGTTTTGCGATTCAGGCTCTAAGCTATGCCATTAACTGAAGGGCTGGGAGAGCATGCTGAAAAACAACAGAAGTCTCTGTCTGTACGTACTTGAAGAGAGTCCCAGCCAAGGGGCAGTGGATGGAGCCCACAGAATCATTGCTTTCTAAGCATCAGCATATAGAGACAATAAAAACTGAACAGCCTTCAGCAGAGGGTTCCACAGGAGAAGCAAAGCTTCACCTCTGCCATCAAACCAGGAAGCAAGTGCCACATGGAGATCACACAGTCATGCTTACTGTGAGGGCACTGTGGGCTGGTCTCTGTGCACTCACATGGGCCTCACAGCACCGTGGTAAATGTTCATCAGCTGGAGCCCAGCGTTGTTCACTGACCTTCATCCCGCTGCTTTGCCTCAAGCAGAGAGGGAGGGGGTGTTCAGCAGAGGCACTTTGATCTCCTTCCACACAGACGATGCCATCGATCTGCCGCAGCCCTCAGCGTGCAGCACGCACGGCCTCGCGCCACACACGGGGTGCTCAGGCCATCACACGAGCTCGTGGGGAGCTAAATCACAGCTACAGCTTCAGATCTGGATTCAGTGATGTATAAATCACTGAAACATGGTCATAAAAATTGAGACTCCTGAAAAGGGCAAACCTCTCAAAAAAAAGATGACTCTTCAGTTGTTTCAAAAAGTACCCAGTAAAACAAAAAAGCTGGTCCCTGTATGAAATGGGTCCCCCCCGTTTTGCAGCAAGAATCACAAAGCCAAAATTCCTCAGCCACTGGAAATGAGAGATTTCTATTAGATGGTGTAGCTTGGCCAATCTCTGCATATAAAAACTGGGAGAATAATAGCAATTCAAAACAAGAGTACTACTGTGCACAGTAGGCTTGAAACAACATTCAAGTACTAACAGCTATAAGAATTTCTTTCCTTACAGTTCTTACAAGGTGCTTTAATTCATCCTTTTCTGCAGTTCCCGCTTTCAAATTATTTTGGCAGAAAGCTGTTTGTGATTTTAATTTTCATCTCTATTCATGATCAATCCAAATATAAAAAATGCGTATCATGGTTTGACTTGCTTGGAAATGTTACGGACATGGATAGCTTCTGCAAGGATTGAAAAATCAGCAAGGTTTTCCAAATAGGAGCACTTCTCTCCTATTTGTTCTTGTTTTCATCTAGAGTGAAGTGTGTTCAACTTTGTGAAAAATCAGTCTCCAAATAGTAATTCTGCAATTGGTATGGGGGTTCAGGCATTGGGTTTTCTGGTTTTTCTTCTGGGTTTGTTGTTGTTGGCTTGATTTTGGTTTACATTTTTTAACAGGTGAAGAGGTGGGGGAGGGACTAGCTTTTACTTGGCAGATTTTCTTCATTCTGTCCAGTCGTGTCAGAATGACATTTCCCCCACCCCCTCCAATTTTTTTAGGCAGCCAGCCAGAGGAATAGACTACAAAGCTACTCAAAGACAAAATGTCTGAGTCTTGTATGTCTTCAGATACTTTTACATTTCTGTAGTGCTGTAAACGCTTCTTAAACGGAGCCCACCCAAAGCAGCACTGAATTCAGTAACCCTGACAATGTCCAGGTGTTTACAGCTTTATCTGTGTTCCCTAGAGAGGGCTGAAGGAAAAGAAACAAGAAGCCAGGAGAGCTGTAGGAGCATACTTTCCACCTTCTTCATTGATACCCTTCATGCCATTCAAATAGACTCCAGAATACACTACTTTAATTAGCAAAGCTTGTTTTAAAGTAAACAACACAAACACTCCTTATAGGACAGTCACAGTCTCCCCTGCTAGACATACAGGCTTTTTGGCAAGATCACATTCAAACAGCATGAAATTCACCCCTGGGCACGGTCCCGAGAAGGCCGTTGCACCCCTTTACCTTCCATTTAGCTCCTCTGGATGTGGAGCTAAAAGTGGTTTGTGGGATAAGGACAGTTTTCCTCCCCCCAAAAAAAAGATGGTCCAAGTCCACATCTGTTAAGAACAGCAGTTTTACCACTATAAGGTCATAAAGGTGTAATATAGGCGTCATGCATAGAGTACACACCATATTTCAATTGAGTCCTGTCCCTGAGTGACTTTGAGCCCCTGTGAAAGTACAACGCACAACGCGCCCGCAATGGAGCCCTCGGTCGCTGTCTCTGCTGCGTTGTGCTCTTTCCTGGGAATACTGCAAAGTCATTCAACTGACAGGAGTCAAGACAGCAGTGAGAAGAGTATCCTCAGGAGGAAGCTCTGACAGGATTCCTTTTGACACATGGGAGAACATGAGAGTCCCATCTTAGTTCAGTAATTGCTAAACAAACAGAAATCGGAAATCATTAATGCGACATTGATCCATAAAACACTGATCACCGAGGCCCTGTTCTCCCCTGTGCCACACACAGGGAACAACAGATGCTCAAAGTAAACAGGGTAAGAACAAAACAGTATGGAAATAATGTTGGTTCCTTAACAAATGTCTTACTGTAGTCCATTTATGCTGACTGACACCGGTTGTTCTTTTCAGTTATAACTGTGCAACAAAATCAGACATGTCTCATCTTCCAGTCTTGACACTGAGCTGTTGCTGCTGTTGATTTTCTTTTGTTGGTCAAGTTATTTAGTTTTTCTTTTTTTTTCTTTTTTTTGTTTGCTTTTTCTCTTTTTTTTTTTTGGTTTCTTTTTGTTTACATCTACGTTTATCAACACTGATACATTACAGATCTTGTTAGTTATACTTTGAAGTCTGATCATGCAGAACTACAGGCAGGTGCAACTTAGATCTTATTACAGGATGGACATGGCAAGGTGAACAGTTGTTTTTGCTAGTTAAGATCTTGAGCTTTGTTACTGTTGTGGCTTAATGTATACTGGCCATAAGTCCCACTTACCCAATTTACTAAATATACATGATTCTATATGTACACTGAAACTTCCAGCACCCTCCTTTATCAGCATGTGACTGACTCAGGAAAAGGTCAGAGGTCAACCATATTTTGGCAAACAGCAGCCTTCTTGTAAAAGATTTTAACAGAAAGAGAGTGTTGGATTATTACATATTAGTTACAGAGGAAGGGAAAAAATAAATCCATACAACTATTTACATGATAAATATCTTGCTTTCCAGAAGACATGAATGGCCCTGTTCAGTGAAAATTAGCAAAAGAGACCTGTCTGAAATGATAAGCATGGTAAGGATACATTTTTTTCCCAAATTGACTGTGTCTTCCTTCAACATGTGCTTTTCAGCTTTTCCCTCTCAAGTAAAAAGGCACCATTAGCCTCAGTTGAAGTTTTTCAACATTCTTTTGTCGAATCAAACCATCTTTAAACCTCAAACTTGCCATAGGTCAATGAGCCTGAACATGCATTAAGTTAAACATTTCACCTCTTGCAATCAATAGTTGATTAAAAAAACCCAAACCGACAACAAAAATGAAAACAAAAAATCAGGCCACACTGGCAAGTTCCTAATACACTAAGCAGATTCTACTAAATTCCACTGGACAGGTCTGTTTTCCAGCTCATTGGTGAAGATGGCACATTCACCATTCCCCTGCATCCCCCAAGCATCTTACTAATTAAGACATTACATATTCACACAATATTCAAACCTACTGCACAATGATTTTCTTTTGTGTGTGTGTGTGTGTGTGAAAAAGATCACCTTGAGCTTGCAATTAGTTAACTGTGTCCTTTGTTAAGTGGTGGAAGTTCAAATAAGCACAGCCATCAGATTCTTGAAGATGCGTGGTTACGTTACAATTCCTCTCTTTATCCACACTGAGAACCTGGATCAAGCATGAGTGGAACACAGGTTCTAAAAATCCATATGTACACCCTCTCTTTCCTACACACACATATAGAAGCAAAGAAAAAGAAAAGCCTAAACATAAATTGAACCACTAGATCAGACTTTTAATGGAAAACTAGTTATTCCCTGCAGGTTTTCTTTCATATTGCTCTCCCTGGAAGCACAGAGTTTGTTGCAAAATGCCTTTTTTGTTTGTGTTTGCATGTTTGAATGCACACAAAATTTTAAACTGTCAATAAGCATGAAGGAAGAAATATAAATAGATCTAAAAGAATAGAAATAAATAGATCTGAAACTGGTTTTTGATCCTTTGAAATACTGTGAAGCTTGCAATATACATAAGCCAGCATCGGTTACTAGAAATTATTTTGAATTAAAATACTCCAATTCCATTTTACAATAATATTCAAAACACTCATTAGTAAAAAATTTGGGAGATTTGCAGAAAGTGACCCTCACAGGCAGTTCTAAAAGTTACTTTTAGCATGTTTTTCATGAGAAAATGAGTTGGTGGAAAAGAAATCACTGGTGCTTACTGACAAACTTAGAATACAATCTGAATCAGTTAAGTAGCACTACTTTGGGAAATGCCCAGAAGGCACTGCAACTATATCTTCAGGTCTAATTTCTTCAGTGTTGTTATCCCAGACTTAGAAGGTAAAGCAATACATATTAAGATAAAGCAATATACATGAACCAAATTGCTTATAAATTTGGAAGAGTGACATAGTGATACGATCATCTGTCTCATGTAACCTTCAGAGGCCAATGCTGTGCAGGAACTAGTGATTTCCAGAGGAAAACCATCAGTGCATTAGGGCTTAGAAAACTTGATCAGGCTTTCTGTAGTTTTGTTGGGGTTTTTTTTGACACACTACCATACTTGCATTCCAATTTAAGTCTGTTTTATGTAATGCAAGCTTGCTATGATTCCTGGATCTGTTTATGCCATGGAATTCTAGATGGGAGGAGGGAACATCAACCACCATACAATTAGCATAAATCACTGTGACCAACTCAAATATCTGAACTCTCTAAAGATTTATCATAATGGGATGTCGTCAAAACTCACAAGATACTATTCCAGCTTCCAAGTCAGTATCTGAAGACTGTTTGCAAAAATTACCAAAAATTTTGGACTGAAAACATACATAACCTGGCATCAACTTGTAGTAAATCAATACCTCATCTGCATTTAAACTCAGCAGCGAGAAAGAAAATGGAGGAAGGGTCTTTTAAGAGCTGTTTTGACTAGTTCTCCATCTGAAAAAAAAAGCAGGGATGTTTTGCAGCAACCTTCCTCTCTACTGTCTCAATGCAGCTAGTGCTCTAAGCAGTCATTGAGAGTTAATACTCCTGCCATTGCCCTCACCCTGCTGATGCCTATATACATGACTTAGTTGGGCCACTTCTGACAGAATTTCCTTGGGTATTGAGGCACTTATGATACCAAGAGGCTCTTAGGCATATTTTCAGGAATGCCAAGGTGTCCAGCTGCCATTCAGGATGATTTAAGTTATGCCACTTCTGGCACAGGCTCTCTGATTACCCCTTAAGTGCCTAAATACCTTGGAACATCTGTTATAGATCTTTGGCTCCCCAATTTCCTTCACTTCTGCAGCAGTGGCAATAATGCTTACAACTGTAAACCTCAGAGAATTAAGTGAAAATTGTTGCCAAAGTACTATATTTAGTAACAGGTTAAGCAGACGTAGGTTTAAAAGATCGATGGCAAAATTAAGGAAAGCATCTATTTATCAAGCTGAAGAAAATTTTGGAATAAAGGGGAACAGACTTGAAGAGGATGGTATCAAAACTTCTAGAATCAGAAAAAAAAGTGGTTTCCCTTAAAACAGCCTCAGAACTTCACCACTGCCATCTTTTACTCAAGAGTACATGTGCTGTTATAAGGTATCAGCTGACAGCACCGAATTCGTGGCACAAAGCAAAACAAAGGATGCTATTCCTGCTTGACGGTTGCTACTTCATTTTGGACATGCAAGGACCAGAATCGTAAAGAACTAATGCTTTTCTTCATTGATGGCTTTTTTTTCTAGTGTCCAATGTGGACAGCTCCAAGTCTCCTCCCCCAGACAGAGCTTCTCATGAAGGAGACTAATTTGAGGACAAAAAGAGATGCAATAATTCTTTTAGGCCCCATTTCAGCAAGGCACTTAAGCACATGCTGATGTCAATCACTGCTGAGCAAAGGACAAAAGCACACGCTAGTTAAATTCTTGTAAGCATCCTACAGTCTCCATGAGATGTTTGAACAAGCACTGGTGCTTAGCAGAGTCGGAGAATAAAGCTGATTGTGTAACTCCTGTGTTGTGAGTCCATTCAGTACCGACCAAAGGATACCTTCTCTGGTGACTGCTTCTCCACCTTGCACTCGTGAACCCAAACAAGACTGAATTATACCATGGGACTAAGAGTACAGTTTTTGGCTTCAAGAGATGAAACATGGGAGGTCTACAAGTCTCCATCTACTATAAATGGCTTCTCTGCTATTGCCTCTGCCACATCTCCATAATATCACTAGCAATGAACTGGGATTACTCCAAGTTTCTACAGTCTACACTGGTGATATTTCTGCAGTTTCTCTTACAGACAGCTCTGCCTCGATGAGACTTCGTTCAGTTTTGTTTAAATAACACACCCAAATGGTGCACACTAAGGAATGTAAAGTAGATACTAGTTACCTGAATATTATTAATATGTATCTATGGTGAATTAAATCTGGAAGTGATGTATTTAATTATTGCTAAGAAGTCACCCTTGGTGTTATTGCGTACATACCTACAGAGCTTTGCTGTTAACCTTTCAATACTATTATGATCATTGGCTTTAGAGTGAGATTTACATCACTCAATAATGACCTGATGTTTCATGGCTTAAGAGAGAATATTGCTAAATATATTTAGCAGTAGTAAATTATTGCTTTTAAAATTACTGCTCTGAGTTTTTAGAACATTAACAACTTAATTTTATTCTCAAAAAAAAAAATTGATTAAAATCTACCAAAAATATAACAGGGAAAAAGTCCCACTTGCTACAGAAATTCTGATACAGCTCAGACTTACCAAGTCTGATTTTATTTTATATCCTCTTAATTTTTATCTCCCCTCCTCCCCACCCTGGAGAGAAGGTTTTTTTCTTCCCTTTCAACAAATTCTGACTTGATACTCAATTTTTTTTTCCTACCACAGAATGGCAGGCTTGTCAGCCACCCAATGGAGCAGTCCTATTTTGGTAGAGTTTTGAATACAAAAGAATTAGTGAATTTAAAATATCCACTAACACAGTCAAAACAGTTTCTCTCTCTGACATTTGGAAAAGCATTAGAGTAGGATTTAGCTCATTTCAGTTTACATGGCACACTTTAGTAAAAGGACAGATGACTTGGATTTTAGTTAATTTCCAACTCAGATAATGATGACCTTGCAGTGGAAAATACCAGTTGCTATTTTGGCTGGAAAAATACTCGGTTGTTCTGACATTCTGTGAGGAGTTTTGCCATTCTCTAGTAAAAAGACTTACTGTTACTTACCATGGGAAATCCTCTGTTTTATTACCTGGCAAATTCAATTTGATATTCAGTCACTGTTGGGTTCTCCAGAACTTGTTCAGACTACCCAAGACCCCTGGCTGCGACCCTTCCAGCCCAGTGCACGAACTGATAACCTCGGCTGTTACTTAGAATATAGGAAAATTATATGCACTCTGTGGTTCTTTTCCATGTAACACAGCTGCTAAAACTTCCTGGGGAGTCCAAGGATTCGTCATGAGGAAATGAACAGCCAAAGCACCCAGAGAAGGCCTTTTCTCTGAGTAGCAGAAGTGCCTGCAAGGGAATGATGAAAAGGGAAAACAACCTCTAAGCTGCAAACACACACTGAGAGGGAGTAGGCTGCAAATATCCTTTCTCTATCTAACCTGATAAAGATCCAGACATAAAATAAAAACAAGTTGGTGCATGTCCTTTTGATTATAATCTGCTCATTCCCCAACCTTGTCATACCCTCTAATTTACAAACATACATGTAATTCAAAATAGTGAGCCTAACTATGACCTAAGATGATAACTCACTTAACATTGACAGAAAAAGTTGCTTACTGATACCTTTCTGGGCTTAGACATGCATAAAAACCCTTCATTCTTGTTCCCTGTAGCTTGCAAAGATACATGTGCTTCCTTCTAACCTGGTCTCAGCTTGGCATATCTGCTCTAAAAATCAGAACAACAAGTCTTAACATTCACAAACTAACATTTTTCTATGAAGCTCTGCGGCTTCTTCTTTCAATAAAACTGGTTATTATTTCAAAATATATATACAATTCTCAGCAGAAATTTGGTGCTACATCTTCAAGTGTCTGAGGGAGCCACAGTTCTATGTGGTTATTTACACTTCCACAAGTCCTCATACAGCATATGCAACCTCATCAATGAGCAAACAGACAGAATATGTACTGGTAATATCCCATATGTTGTTAAGCAGTTCGCCTGGAATGGGCCATTTATAGTTGTGGAGCGCACACTAAGTGCCTATGCAGACGTGCAGGCACACAGCTGCATGCACTGCCAGGATTCTGTTGGCACGTGTGTGTGTGTATGTGCTGTTTGTGTATGAGGAAAAATGCACGGAGATCCCTGCCTGCCTCACGGGGCAGGCGGCAGAACAGAGAGTGAAGGCAGACGCACACTCGTATGGTGGAGCGTGGCTACTGCACACCTTGTCATGCCAGTGTGAAAAAGACAGTTGCAGGTTGCTGGTTTTGCAGCCATTCATTTTACATCTTGTGGGGAGGGGGGTAAAAAAAAGGATTTCTTCAGTTCCTTTTTTTCTTTTCCCCCCCAGTAAGCATCACTGGAAGAAGACCAAAGCAGAGCAACTATAAGTTAAATATACACTTGAGCTTAGCTGCATTACATAACTCTGTAGGAGAAGCAGGCTGAAAAGATTTGTTTGTTTGTTTGTTTGACTTAAATCTTTGTATTTTATTTCTCTTTCTTTTCATCTCTTAGCTCCCATAATTTTTCCTCCTAGGTTCCATCATCCTCTGAAGAACGCTGGGTTTCGCAGGCAGGCGGCTAGTCACCTGCAACAACCGAGGGGTCCCGCAGAAGCTTCCAGGCTGCTGTCCGTGTCAGACGCCAGGGTTTGATCCGTGGACATGGATGAGATGTCGTTGACAGATGAGGATGGAGGGAGGCTCTCACTGCTGTTCACTGCTGCACCTGTGCTACGAAAACGAACACCAACGTGATTAAACCCGAAACCCCAGAATGCGTCGCGCGTTAAAAGGCAAAGGGTTCTTACCTTGTGGTACATGGGCCATTTTACATGGTGGCAAAGGTTAGCAGAAAATGGGCCACACGAATTTTAGACACTGGATAATATTAAATATCTTTCCAGGAAATTCTCTCCCTCAACAGTCTGATTTGAGAAGTTATAGCTCATACAGTGTTTGTCACCCCGCCTCATTCTAGCCTTCTTGGAGGTCCAAAACACCCAACAGCCAGAGGCATGCTAGGATCATGCAATGTGTGATCAAAACAAAACCAGACCCAACCTATTCCTCCATATTCTTCTCATAAAATTCCAGTTTTCTAAGTGGCAGTCTAATAAAGTGGATGGGATCAAATCACCCAGTGGCAATGCAGAATGGTTTCTTTCTCTAAGCTAAGGATGAGGTGACTAAGCCCAGGATTTCAGCTGCAACTGTATTTTTGTCCATCCAAGTTTGCCTTGCCTCTCTAAAATTATGATGGTGCCAAATGATATGCAAAAAATCACTCTGACTTTGTGAAATGAAGAATGAATCTTCCTGAGATTGTCATTAATGCAACTGAACATTTATCATATCCCTGAATATTATCAGAAATTATCTGTCCAGTAAATTCAGACAACTAAATGACAAATACAGAGCCATGTAAAGAACGTATTTATCATGCACCTATGACTACACAATTGTTACTGCCCATTAACCTCAGCTCAAACAAAAGTTCTCAGAGTAGCAAAAGCCTGTTTGATTGGTATGTTTTTTTCCACTGAACTTTCAGGTGATGTTTTTCTGTGCTCTTTATACCAAAATTATCACTGTCTTCAGCTTGAGAGGAATACATTAATTTCCATTAAATATTCGTGACAATAAAATGTGCGATTTTGTATGATCTCACATAGCTGGAAATTAGAGCTAGTCAGGTGACGCAGGTCTTTGTTCTGCAGATAGATGCCATTTCATGCTTCTGTCTGAAAAGTTTTAACAGCCAGCTTTTACAGACTTAGATTTCCACCAACTGGCTACAAATGAACATCTAGTAAAACATATGGTCAACATCTAACATCTAGTAAAACTACAAAACTCATATATTCCTAATACAGACATTAATAGCTATCTCTACAGCCTAGGCAAAATATATGATGCTATGGGCAAAAGGAAAGGATTTCTGTCACTTTCCAGTTTGCAATAAAAGCTTTACTTTTGGAAAACAAGCCACCATACCATACCTCCAACCACTATTCCATATCCCTCAACTTTTTCTTCCCTTTATACACATTCACTGGAAATATGCACAAAACAGAGACAGACACGCTCACATTCAGAGCTCCAGATGGGAACTGCTTTCTGCTGTTCTAGTAGTACATTACAGCATCAGAACCAACCTTAAATTAATTTACTGTCCTGATACATTTGGAAAATAAAATAGTTAATTTTGTAAGTGCTGCAAAAAGACAGAGCAACCTTAACAAAGTATGACTGGTGACTGCAGACAGCCATCATCCATTCTCTCTGCCAGAAAACACGTTTTCCAAAGGGTTTTTTTGCATGTACCTCATCATCCAGTACAATACTGTTACTTCATGTTTGTGTGTTATTTTATGAAAATACTCATCAGTCAAGACAAGTGCATTTATGAGTAGTCAAAATATGACTGAATTAATTTATATTAATGACTAAAAAATATATTAATTTCCCAAACGCTGGGCAGAAGCCTGCCATTAAGTCATGGATACTGTCCTAGGAATCAAAAGGAAAGAATTCCAGTAGGTTCAATTTACTTTTGATCAATCTGTTGCTGTGCAGCTTTCTTTGATGAATGTGCACTCAATTCAGATGGGCAAAATATCTGAAGAAATAGCTGCAGAAATTGCACACGTGAAGATTTTGTTACTCTGTCTGATTGAGCACCACTGAATTCGATCAACCCTGCTATGCTCTTCTCAGCAAGTACCAATGCAGCCTGTAAGTTTCTGGAAACTGCATTTTTGTGGCTATTCCTAGCTTTCAGCACAATTCCACACAACACAGCACACAGACCTGATAGTTGCTGTTGCAGCCCCAAAGCACCCAGACTCACAGAGCATCTACAAAAATAAATAAACCTCAATGACAGGATTAAAGAGTTCAGCAGCACAGAGCAGCACTTGGGCAGTAAAACTCAGAAGCCCAAACAAAGCTGTCCTAGTCAGTAAGGAAAGCTCCATTTGCTGTGCTCAGCACCTGCCTGGTCTTACAGCAGCTTGCTCCTGGAGGGATGTGTGCCAGGTGAGACAGTGCAGATATGACAGAGGTGCACTCAGAAGAGAAAAGGAGCCCCATTTATGAAGTTGCTGTTTGATGGGAAGCTCCTCACTGGCTGAAGGATTGAGGAAAAGTGTTGCGGTGTTGCTTANGCACTCAGAAGAGAAAAGGAGCCCCATTTATGAAGTTGCTGTTTGATGGGAAGCTTCTCACTGGCTGCAGGATTGAGGAAAAGTGCTAAAGGCTAGAGCAGGTGAGAAACAGCTCCTGGGATCTGTTCCTGGCTCTGCCATTGACTTGGCAGTTTCTCTTTAAAGGCACATATCAGCTTGCGTGCTGTAAAGAAAGGATTCCTTCCTCAGAGGGCTCCTGGGAAGCACTGTTAAACAGCACCAATGGAAGTGCCTCTGAGACTTCAGCTGTGAAGTGATACAGATTTGAGGGTAAAGAAACTGAACGGAGAACTGCAGCTTTTGCTGTTTCCAAAAAAGCCCAGTGTCTGTTTTGGAGATCTGCTCAGCTTCTCATAAATAAATAGCAACTCTTGGTATCGAGTGTTGCAGTGCTTGGCAAGTCCATCAGCTGCTTAATTTAGAGTCTGCACGTGACACAAGAGGGCTAGTAAAGGTGTCCATTAGTTCCTGGGTGATGGCACCAAAACTGTCCAAATCAGATTTCAAGTAAAAGACAGGAAAGGAAGAATGAAAGATCCATTTTCACCTAGAAAGGGAATGCTAAAAATAAGCTGCACTAAGATCTGTGCTATTTACTATATTCCATACCCAGAAAAGACAAGACAGTTGAAAACGTTATGTATGAAACTACAGCTGGGTAGTGAAGGCTAGAGGAGAGTGTGAGAGGAGGTTAGATAGTATGGACAGAAACTTAATTCTAAATAATCTACAGCCTTGTATTAAACTTTTTTGGGAAAATGCTGCTGTCTGATAATAACAGAAATATTTTTTTCGACAGGCAAAAGTAGCCTCTTCTGGGAATGATTTTTGACACTGTTGATTTTGTTCATTGGACATGAGCATGAGGGGCAGGTACTTGAGTTTCCACGCTTACATGTTGTACTAACCAATTCTTCACACAACAAGAGACTGACACCCTGATACACAGGCACTCTAAGTGGCTCTATCAATGGGCAATTGTTATCCCTGGTGCTGTCAGCTTCAGCAGCCTCCCCCAAAACTCTGATCAAGTAATCATGGAGACTAATCTCCAGCTTGCTTGCTATGATTATTGATGGAGCAATAAATCTCAGCTTTCTGAATTCTTGCCAAGAGCACCAGCCAATGAGTCATGTGTGTGTAGAGTCTCTCTCATTTTCCTTATGCTCACAACCAGTGTTTTACCTCTTTCTTCCAGTATTTCTTTCAGTTGAAAATTTAAATCAGGCCCACTAAGTGAAGGAAAGCAGGAAATCTACTGTTTCATGAAACAGCCTCATCTGAGAGCAGTTTTTAAATAGTTGCTTAACTTGGTGGTGCCTAACATTCAAAAAACAGTCGAAAGAAAACAGCAGAAGAAATACAGGTAAAAATTGACAATTTCGTATGTTTGAAAATGTTTTACATAAACAATAAAAACCTTCCACATAGAAAAACCAGAATATGAAATACATAAAAAAATCCCTGGATAGTTAATCCCTGAAACAAGCAACTTCAATGTTTCTTGATCATGAATCAACCTGCAACCACAATTCTGCAAGGCAGAAAAATTTACAAATACGGATTTATCAGATAATTTTTAGGGCCCCAGATTTCTTTTCAGTGGTGGCACCGTAGTTCGGTAAATTAAATCTGCAAGTTCTGTACTTTGTCTGCTACTTGGCAAGAACACAGTGAATTGTTTCCAAAATATTACTTCATCCATGTCAAAATCCAGGTGCAGGGCTCATGCTCCAATATCACCACCCAGCACTTTATTAACTCCCTGCACTGTTGCCATGTTTCCCCTTGTCCTGTCAGTTACTAGTGATGCATTGAAAACTGAGAATGCAAAAAAAAATCTCTCTGAAAATATGCAGGGAACACTGAGTTAAATAATTACAGTTTGAGGAAAGTTTTACCCATAAATGTTGCTGGAACACTGTGCTCAAAATCTAGGCACATCAAGTTTGCCAGTGAAAGTGTCCCTTCACAAATAAGTATTTCCATATACTGGCAGTCACAGTTTACATTGCTGTGAAAAGACTGCTGAAGTGAATTTTACTCAGAAAAAATTTAGTTGTGATTTTTTTGTGACAGGACTTTAAGTGTCAGTGGTTGAAGGCAACTCTCCCTTCCCACTGAGGTGTCATCAAATCTTGTCAGCCAGCTATTCTAATGTGCTTGGATTTCTGAGAGCATAGACTACGAGATTAGTACCAGACACCTACTTGGGGCTGGGGTGGGGGGTCGGGTGTGCAGTGTTGTGTGTCCCACAGATTAATATGTGCTAACATCACCAATTTTGCTTGTTTCAGCTAGCAAAGTATTAGTTCAGTTATCCACCCATAAGCAGTATGAAAATATTAGTGTGTGAGAGAAACCTCCACACTCACAGGAACATAATCTGTAACCACAGACAATACCAGCACAACTATCTCTCAAATAGCAAGAAGACCATTTTTTAAATATTACCATGACTCTGGAGTGCAATTAATAAAGGTCAACCCATCAGAAGCACTGGATTTCATAAAAATTTCCCAGCTGGCCAACATAACTGTAAGTGCAGCCTAAGTGCTTCAGCAATCTCCATTCTCTCTTTGCCAGCACAGAACACACACCAGTTATTCAATGGGGCTGAGTACCTGAAGGAGAAGGCTGTCCTTTTACTACGCCATTTTTAGTCTTTTCTTCAGAATTCATTACTTCTTTGTAGATGAGTTCTGGAAGAGAGAATTGTGACAGTTACTGACAGGGGCCAGTGCCTGTGATCAGGAACAAAACAACTTCCACGCAGTGCTGTAGCCCTGCCCTGTGCTCCCTAAGTCTGCCCTGCCTTGTCTTCCCAAGCCTGACAGCTCTACTCGCCTAAGACCTCTCTCTTCCATTCCCCTCCTCTCCTCTCATCTCTTCTTGGAGCTGAATGGGATTCAGCCAGAGCACAAGAATTGTTTAAGGCTGCACTATCTAGAAGAGAAGCAGCACAACAATACAGCATCTTTTACTGTGGCTAAAATTCTGATGAGCTGCCCTGCTGAGCAGTATTCTGTTCTCCAGATGATATCCTCAGATTTCAGTGAAGCACTGGAATCCACGCCTCCTGTGCTAACATAAACCTATGTAGATAATGACAGCCCTCAGAATATTTTCTATATTTTTGCTATGTTTTTGCCATTTTGCCACTAAAATACCCCGTTCCATGCAATTCTAAACTGCAGTTACCTTTCCATTCCTCGATTGTATGTTCCCTTTCATCCAGTTGTTTATCATATATCTGAGGAGGAGGCTGAAGGAAAGAAACAAAGCTGTTTAGTCAATTGTCTGTTAGATTGTAAATAATTATGAATAATTACTTAATTAAAGTTAATTTCTCTTCTCCCTCTTTGCAATCCATCCTGTACATGCAAAAACACATGAAATATATTTGAATATTAAGGAGATTAACACTTCTGGAAGTCAACTCTTTTTGTAGAGGAAATCAACATTCTTCTCTGCTTCCCTTTCTTAAACAGGAGGCATAACTGCAGTCGAAACAAAACCCAGGTCAACAATGTCATTGGGCTTGTACTGAGCCCAGAAACTCCACACACAAATTGCTTGCAGCAGAAGAGAAGTACTGTGAGAATACCAAACAAATACCAGTCTTGGCTAATTAGTAGTAACATTAACATATTCATTTTTAAGTTGCCCTTTAGATTTGCTGCTATACAGACTTCCCAAAATAACTCTAATTTTTAAGTAAGTGTCCCTGCCACAGTTTCCAATCCATATTCCAAATTCCCAAATTTTCCAGTATATGTATTTTTAAGCAACTTTGGACAGAAATCTTTCTTTCGTTCTTTCTTTTTTTAAAATTGTGTTTCTTTTAGTTGATGGGAATGCCACAGAACTGGCAGATCCTGGAATTTACCGAGACAAAGGCACCCAGAGTTTCAGGAGCCTGAATACCTGCTTTCATTGGGCATCTAAGCCATGTGTTCATTGCCTCTCCTGATGTTGGCTGCCAAATACAGCAGCCAAGCAAGGCAGAAGACTCTCTCTGCCTTCCTTCCACCAAGAAGCTCCAGTATCTGAGGTAAGAGTATCTAATGAAGATGGAAACAAGATCCATAACACTTTCCTCGCTCATATGTATTTCCTCTGACTTTCAACTGGGGCATGTGCCATTGTGTCCCTTTCTAAACATCCTCCTATTAAATGCACACATGCCAAGCTGTTTTGTTGAATCACTAAGAATTTAGAAATTTTCTCTCATGACTCTAACTCCATCATTCCATTAAGCCATTTGCATGCTACAAATACAACTGAAAAAGTAATAGGTCAGTAACATGATATGGACCAGGAAAATTACATGGTAGCTGAACTGGACAAGTCCACTGAAAACAAGGGAAGTTTTCTCAGAGTGGCATTTATATCAGGGCTAAAGATAAGGGAATTAGGTGAAGTCATGGATTGCCAAGTCTCATACCTGAGAAGGTGCTGGGGAAACAAATGCCGTAAGCTAAAGTGAGTGCCAGGCCTCAGCACGGGTACCTGAGGTTTTGTTACATCAGCAAGGTAAGACACAACCCTGTAAGAGTCTGAGTCCCAGACCAATGCAGCTGCTCTCTTACTCAGCGTAACAACCCTGCTCAGTCCTTTCCAGTGAGTCCTGATGCCACCAAGATTGGTGTACCCTCCATGAGGACTCCATGTTCCTGCTGACGGTGTTGTCAGAGAGCTGGCTGCTGCAAGAGTACAGGTGATCCTCACCACTGACCAGTGGGGTGTGACAAGTAAGCTCCACTCCTCCAGCTGAGCCTGCTGTGCTCCTGCTCAACCACTCAGCCAGCCATGGAGCACGCATTTCCGACTGGGAAAAGCACAGAAAGCCGGCCAAGTCAAGGAAATTGGGGGGCTAGGAATTTACAGGAGCAGCAGGGGCTGAGCTGCAGCTGAATCACAGTGAGAGAGCCACCTCTTCTCTGCCAGGTGCAGAGGGAACAGGCAAACCAAGTTGGACAAGAATATCCTGAAAGAACCTTTCTTTTTAAAAGCTTCGGGGAGAGGCCTACAAAAAGCATAGGTGAGGGTAAAATTCCTTCTATCAAGTATTAACACTCTTTTTGTACCTTCCATAGAAAAACTTGTATTTCTCCCAGGCAGAAATAAGAGGATAGATTCCTTCACTACTTTACTTCCCAAAGACAAATTGCAGACTCAAAAGGAACAAGTGATCAGATACACATACCTGTTCTCAATTCACACAACCACAAAATCTCTGGTTTATTTATCTTCTAATTTATTTCAGCTACATCTTAAGCTGGGGTAATTGGCTATTAGGCAACAAGAAAATCAGCAGTAATCATTGCCTAGATTAACACATTCTGGAAACAGGGATATTCCAGGGAGACAGCCCAGAAAAATCTCACTTGTTACCAAGTTCTTGTTTTTCTATGAAGTCAAACAAGGGAGAGCAACCAAACTGTCCTTTGCACACTGCAGGATGTCAGAAGCTGCACCTGCACACCATTCTGCTGCTCTACCAGTGTTTACACTGCAGACTTTTTACTTGTGGGTTAGCAGAACCCACAGCTATGAAACAGGGCTCTCGGCAGGTAGGAGAGAGCCAAAGGTAACAAATATTCAGCAGGACAGCGACATGAATAAATCCCGGCTGTTCACAGAGGCAGGATCTGTAACCTCTAAAGCCTGTGCAGAGCATAGTTGAATGGAGCTCTGCTGAGAGGCCAGGCCAGCACTTCACACTGGGAGAAGTGAAGCTTTCCCACCAAAATTCCCTGAGCCCTCATCTTTTCATTGATTCAAGGCACAGAGATGAGCTGAGAATACCACAACTATTTTGAGAATTTATTTTCCCACAATTCTCATTAATCCTAATGAGAACCACGAAGTGTAATACACTGTTATCAAGACATTGTAATCCCCTCCAGGCTGACCACCCCTTTTCTGCTAACTTGTTTTGTGGGTTTTTTAAAACCAATTTCTAAAATTAGAGGGAGGAAAGGAGGTTTTTAAAGATAATTCAAAAATATTGTCACAAGAATGGTGCAATCAGAGCAGCTGCCATACCCGGGCCCTCCTGGGCACCTGATTTCAATTTTGGTGCAAAGCTTTGTCTAAAACTGACTTTGCTACCTAAATCAAACCTCTTAGAAAATGACTGAGTTAATAATCATTAACTTTCCGTGTGGATGCAGCTGCAGTGTTACAGACATTCTTACAAATCCTTCATACTGCATATGCCAGCTGAGAGTTACATGGTTTACTTTGTTTAGGTGCTTAAAAAAAACCTGGATGTGGCACTCACTGCCATGGTTCAGTTGATAAGGTGGTGTAAGGTCATAGGCTGGACTTGACGATCTCCAAGGCCTTTTCCAACCTAGTTGATTCTGTGATTCTGTAGGTCTCAGAAAAAGTGTAGAGCTCAACTAGCATTAAATCAAGGTAGGGTGTGGATCAATCCTATGGGTGGCAGCATCTAGCTTCAGTTTAAGGCAGCCATTTTCTCCCCAAACCAGATTGATTTGTAAGCAGTTGCACTGGCAACAATAACAAAGAATAGAATCTATTTTTGGATGCGGAAGCTAAGGAATGAATTACATGTTTCTTGTAGATACTAAAAAACTCCTTGTTGTTCCAATGGGTCTTGGCTTTTCCATTTTACAAATAGATTTTCAAAATATTTTTGCATTCAATGTAACATTCATTGAACATAACAAAAATTACCAAAAAAAACCCCAGCAGAAAATACCCAAATAAGTCTCTTTCTGAAAAACAAACAGAAAAAAAGCAAACCAAACAAACAAATAAGCAAAATCAATCAAAAACCAACAAAAAGGAAAATACAGAAAAGGCAAGGGGGGTTTATGTGGTCAGATAAACAGCAGGAGACTACTGGACTTGTTAAATACCATTCTAATATCCAGGGAGGGGAAGCCTTTCACTAGAGAAAAAAGCAAAACGTGTTGAAACTGATGTATTCTCACTTTCCCAAAGCAACACAGATTGGCTGGTATGCCACTGCTAGAAAGCAAAGGGAATGGGCTGAAGCTCACACTCAAGCAAATCCTGCCATCTCTGTCCCTGCCTCTGCAGAGCTAGTGCCAGCACAGTGGAGACCTTGGGATGAGCTGTTTTTAGAAAGCTTGGCAGAGCAAGGCCTGAGTCTGCATCTGTTCCCAGAATCGCAGGGTCCGGAGCAGCAGTTGTGGAGCAGCACAACAACACAGCAATAGAATTAGCAAGATAATGCAGATGAAAGGGGGACTGGAGGCTGCAAAAGTTAATGGTGTGAGGTTAAATATTTTGGTAAATAGCTTAGATCCTCATAACAACTGAATATAAAAATTCCTTGGTGTTTTGCTACAACCTAAATTGTGTTACTGATACCATTTATATATTTATTTTTGCAGTGCAAGCCCAAGTACACCAGTGTGTTTGTCACCAGAGGTCTGGCATCTCTTTATCTACAAAGTGCTTGGAATTTCACCTTGTATTGCCAAGGGATTCCACAGTGGGCTAGGCATGATCTCAGCTATGGATGCGGAAGAAGAGATGACTCCGGGCCCATTTTTGACTTGGAGTTTCTGCAGAGGCTTTTGGAAAACTCTACACATAATGTGCATCAATGAAACTGTAGACTGAGCTGTTTCTGAACAGCTGGACCGTAAGGATGCCATGCAGCAAGAGTCAAGATTACTCGGCTACACACAGATGACTGAACAGCTTGCAGATACAACAAGCAAGCTGGAAGAAGATTAATTTTGGTTCAAAAAAGAAAAAGAAGAAAAGAAATGCCTCTTTCTTCTCTAACCACTCCTCCTCACTGACATTAACGAAGATTTTTGTAGAAGCTGTGTTCAGCTTCCATAATCAATCATCTCTAAATGGATAGATGCTGTTGACTAGAGGAAGTATCTGTGCCTGTGCACAAAGCAGAGCTGCACATTTCTTTTGTGAGACAACAGATGCACATCATCAATCTCTAAGCAGAAAACCAAGCCCTGTAACTGAGTGCTGAAAAATGTGGCAGCTCATGGAAGACTTTCGATACATCTATACACACAGAGCTGAGCAAGAGAAAAGAACACCAGAAAAGATGCACAACCTGACAGCCTTGCTTTCGTCACGTAGTGAAGGTGACACCTTCTTTGAAGAGTGTTTGCCAAGGCCACAGAGCTCTCCAAAAGTGCTTCTCCATCATAATGGATGCTTAGCACGCAGAGGTAAAAGAAGATGTGGGTGATTTTTGGGTTATTTTTCTTCTGACAAACTATGAACCTTGAAATTCATTTTAAAAAATTGTATTTAACAGCTGGTCATAGATAGATTGCATAGGGCTAAGACAATACAGCAGCAGTTTCTGTCCTGGACCTCAGACTGAGAACCATAAACCAAGTTCTTCTCCTTAGCAACATTGGAAACAGCATCACGTTAATAGAAAGTAACACACAGATTGGCATGCACAGAAAAATGAACAATAATTCACAACTCAGCCCCCTGTGGATGGTCCTAGATACAGAAATACTCCAGTGAAATATAAATCCTATGAAAATAAAATCAGGAATGAAAGCTGTGTGAGTTACAGTGAATAAAACACCACAAAATCTATCACTGCTGTAAAATTCTGTCAACACAGAGAAATGCTTAAAAGGAATATTTTTAACACCTGATCTTTCTGTTTCATAGAAATCTCTCTTCTAATGGATGGCATATATCAGATAAACAGTAACTGCAGGTACAGGAAAGTCCAAGACAAATTTCGAAACCAGTTAACAGAAAACTTCATATAATAATCTACAGCAAATTTTGCTACTAGATTTGTTCCCAGGAAATGGAACAAGTTTTCCCAATTAGGAATCAATATGAGATCACACATATGTTCAAAAGGTTCAAAATGGAATCCAATATGACATGAAGGGCTTCTTCAAATATATCAATAACAAAAGGAAGAACTTTACTGTGCTAAAGAACATGTCTGGGAATCCATTTTGTTCACAATTTGGTCATTTTGGGATAAAATCCAGTGACCTGCGAACAGGCATAAACATTAGGGTAGATACGAAAAATTAAACATCAGATTTGGGATTTTTTCACAAATCATCTCAATGAAGGGTGAGAATGTATAGCAGCTTCAAAAAACAAGGCAGCTGTGTAATTGAAAACAGCCTCAAGCACGGCATTTTCCGACAGGGAAACAGAGAAGCTAATACATCATCAGGGAGATACTGAGATTATCTACAATAAACAGGATAGTCTGCATGTAGAGGCAAGAGATATTGGAAACCTCTTCTTTCCTAAAAATAGAACAAGAGCAATTTGAGGGAGAAAAGGTATCATGTGTGTCATTTATTCATATAATAGTCCAAATGGTGTTACATAGGCAACGTAAATATCCCAACATGAAAGTAATAAACATAAGATTTGTTTAAAAGTGGATCTGAGACTGTTTCTGCATAAAACTTCCAGGAAAGAGTCTTGAACTGAAGAATAAAACAGAGAAGTAAGGTCTACAAGTTCCTATTCTGATTTTACAATAGATTTCCTGAATAATATTAGTAAATAATATTTTTGCCCTGTGGAATCTTGTTTCCCTACATTTAAATTAGGTGGGAAGATTGATAATAGATTTTAACAGTTCCTAAAATCTTGGGAATTCCACACAACCCAAGCCATACATCATCTGTATTTTTTAAAAAACACATATTTTAGTTGCCTGTGGCTGAATAGAGACATTATCTTAACTATAACACTATTCAAAATCATTTCAGAACAATGGTGTATGCTCTGGAGAACCTAACACTGTGACTTTCTTATCAGAGATACGGTGGCAAGCTGAGTGTGCTTGAAAGAACCTGGCAAACTACCTATGTTAGACATAAGAATTGCCTCTAAATCCAAAGTCCACAGGTAAGCTCAAAAGCTGTGCAAGGCCTGTTTCTAGCTGTGGCTATGATGCTGTTTCAGAGCGGTTAAGGGCTTTGGCTGTGGTTTGTTTCATGCACAAGTTCTGTGGCAGAGCCACAGCACTGTTTGAGAAACCTCCTGCGGCTGGTGAATAGCAAGTCCCATATCTAATAACAGCTCATCTTCCTCCCTGTGTCAGGGAATCACACTTGGCATTTAGGGCCACCCAGAAGAGTTTAATGCTGGGACACATTGCAGGGGAAAAGGTATTGCATTCCTACCATTTGCCATTTGCACGCAGTGTTTGCCCATTAGAAGGAGACATAATAGTTTTATTGCCCCCACACAGTCTCTGAAAGACCATAAACTTACAATAGACTTATAAAAAGGGCCTGTAACTGTCTCACCAGGCTGCTTTTTAACTGGGTAGGCCTGTTTTATCTGTTTCCCTCACATTTATAATGCTGTAAATCTGGGCAGACACAGAGGGTTGTTACCTCCAGGTTAAACTTTGACACCAAATTCTCTGCTTATTCCCTGAGCGGGCTTCAGCGCTCTTCATCGTCTGCTCCAGCACACACTGACATTTAACGACATTGCAACAGCTCACTTCAAAATTCCTGTCACATTAAATGCTTTCAGTTACCTGTCCTCTTGTGCTGCTGAATGAAATGGACACTGTACAACAGATTCCTGGCTGCTTTTGATGAAGCCATTTACTGGGGAGAAGGAGGAATCTAACTAGACAGCAGAAGTTACCTAATTCCCCTCTCCCCAGTACTACACTGCCTGAAAATGTCATCTTGTTTAATACCTCTGTATCCCAATTTCTGTGTTAACCCTAGTGCACAGGATTACTGATAGTGGGAGGAATCCTGTCTCATGGTACAATATGGGAGGAGAACTTAAAAAAACCCCCAAAGCACCCCTCTACCAAACCCTTAGCTACATGATGAAAGACTTCAGTCTGTGTAGAACTGCTTGTCTAGTATTACCAAAAAAAAGAGTGCAGTGAACACAGGCAGATACAACTTCTAAGTAGCACTGCAGGCTTCTAAATCCCAGTGGGGAAACCAGGAAAAATAGTGGGAAGTTAAGGACTATGCAAGTGACCAAGCACAGCTCTATCAATAATTTTCCCATTGCTCTCGTCAGGTTCCCTGGCTTCAGTTTTACAGAGCAGCTTGTGAAAAAGCAGGATTGCTTCACAGAGCCTAATCATGCTGCAAATCTAACATTAATGAGCCATGTAGCCATTTTTAGGCTTTGAAATGTCGTTTAAATACTACTTCTTTGTTCAGCTGGATGCTATTCTAACTTCCGTGGTTTTGTTCAGTATAGACAAATTCACAGAGTCAGATTATTAAGTGAACGAGCAAAACAATCTACCTCTCAAACAGCTAATTTGTTGGATGTTTTTAGATGCCCACTAACTCCCAACCCTGCTATAGATTTGGCAAGATCTAACAAAAATATATCAGACAAGTCATTTCCCCATGGCCCATGGCATGTTTAATGCATGGCATTAGGAAATATTTACTGAATTTGATCCCAACTCTTCTGCAACTGTAACAGGACAGGTATCTTGGAGTACTTGCTGGAGAACACTCTTTTGAGCAAGAAGAGAAAACCACCCATCTCCCACAAATATTTTTTTGGTAAGTTTTCTCCAGAAAATAATTAGGAAATGATTCATAGCTAACCACTAAAGGTGTGTCAGCATGAACAGATGGATATTTATAATTTAATAAACTGTTCACTGCGGAAAGAAAGTCTTCCAATTTAACTTACCCTCTGAAAATGAGACTGGCAAAACCAAGCCCTATAAAGCACTCCTAAATAACACCCTCTGAAAAAATCCCATGTGCTGGAAATTTGATGGGGGTTTGAGCATTCAATTTACTTTTGAAGTTTACTGCACTTTCAAAAACACAGACTAAATCGGAGCATATCACAAAACAGCAGTGATTCTATTTTACAAGGTCTTAGTTTCCTGTGGTGGCTAAGCAAGATTTCTAAACCTGTTCTCATACATTTCACACAGTATTACAGAGCCCCTCTCTGAATTTATACCTGTACCCCTTATGCCATGTCACTGAAGTGCTGACAGATTGCACTTGTCCCTGTTAAGAGCAGCCTGACCAAGGCATACAGAGAGGTGTCTGGAGCATGACAACATTATAAGAAAAAAATCCATTTCTGTTTGCACACAGTGTACACGATACTGTATATTGAACCACAGCCCAGGAAAGCATGTGAGCCCCTGCTTCATTTTATGGAAGAATTTATGTCTTGCTGAGATTTTTCTGAATCCTGATTTCAGGGTTGTTTTGGTTTTTTTTCAGAATCCCAACTACTGTTTTGCTTAATTCTCCTCCTCTCCACATATATCCTTGATCACAAACAGAAAAAGTGATGTTTGCTGTCTTCCACAGGGAAAGGTTTGGAAAAAAAGATAGTATCTTTTGCCAGATTGAGTTCTATAGCTCAAAAGGTGAGCTACTGGGTTCAAAATCCTTTCTAGAAGAAAGCAGAAAATGGCTTCATATGCTTGAAGTGTTTTTGTTCCTCCCATCTATTATCAGTTAATTTAATAAAGAGAGATATCCTGTCCCTACAGATCTCATTTCACATCAATCCCCA
Source organism: Oreocharis arfaki (assembly GCA_013398015.1). Lineage (NCBI taxonomy): Eukaryota > Metazoa > Chordata > Aves > Passeriformes > Paramythiidae > Oreocharis > Oreocharis arfaki. Next base: position 586,769 of record VZRR01013569.1, on the reverse strand, counting down.
GATCATCACAGTCCCAGCATTGTTTCTTTACAGCATGCTCATTCTCGTGCTGCTGTAGAGCAGCAGGAATCCCTGAATCACATTTGTGTTCAGCACTCTGAAGGAAGGAGTGCTGCCTCACTTACCGCCTCCACTTCTGCTGGGTCGTACCAGACATTAATGTATGGATGCTGTAAGGCTTCATCTACTGATATCCTCTTGGCTGGATCAATGACCAGCATCTTTGATAAGAGGTCCCTGGCTTGGCTGGCTGGAACAAGGAAAGCAGAGAAACACAGCGTTAGTACATAACAACCACTGCATCCAGAGGAGCAGGAAATAATACGGGTAGGAAAACAGCAGTGTCACAACCCTTTTAGGGACTGTTTGCGTATGTACTTCTGCTCTCTTGCCTTCTCATAGCAAGAGCTCTTCAGCAATCATTTTAGGTCAGATTGATCAGAAAGGTGCCAAAATCAGGGTTGATAGCACAAGCCCCCTAACACGCTTCAGTGAGATTTTACATGTGCGCAGATTCCACGCAGAGGGCTGGATTATACAGCCAAGGAAAACGTGCTTGATGTATCTGTGACTCCTACCAGGATCAGAGAACAAAAGTTCACATAAAGAAGTCTAAAATCATGGTGTTACTAAATCAAAGCCTGACACTTACAGGCACTCTTAGACTGGCCCAGAAAAACATGTACACTTCCCTGGATGTTTTGCAGTTTTTCACCCAACCTGCTGTGAGGCATTAAACATTTTAATGAGGCAGAGATACTAGGCTCATCTTAAGGCATCCCCTTAGAAGCAATAATTTCAAATGTGTAGCCTTGGCACCATAGTGGTATGGAAGTGTTTTGGAACTGCTTGAGTCTTGTTTGTCCTGCATAATGAAGTTTAAATGAGTGGGGCACATCATCCTCCACTACATATATACATACATTGAATTTTACATTGCAGCCTTGATTTATTTTTACCTGATAATATATCCCATTGTGCCCATCAGGCCACAAACTCAGCTTTATACTACCCAAATGGATTTTTTACTATTTGGAGTTTGTAAAAAATATAATATATAATACCATCTTGAACGACATGAAAAAATTATAACAAGCCATATTTCTATTATTATTATTATCCATGTAGTATTCTAAGCTCTTGGATGCTCAAATTTATTTGCCGTGTAAGTGAAAAAGACAATGAAAGGAAAAAAATTGCAAACAGCAGTAAGTGCAAAAGTATTATTAGGTATCTCATCATACATGGGTAAGTATCCAATTAAACCATTAACATTACATTATGGTGAAATATTTAGGCAGGACATGGGATGATACAATGCTGCACAAGTAGCAGTTCTTTAATGCACCATTTCTTGCTCCGTGACTGTATCTTAAAAACTGGCATTCAGGATGCTCAAAATGTATGTGCTTTCTGTATCCAAAAGGCAACAGCACTGTTTGACAGCAATTTCTATCCATTAGCTGCAAATCCAGGAAAATTCCATTACTCAATTGTGTTGTAGTAGGAGTATAAAACTCCGTGTATCCAAAAGCATCTGCCCAGACCTTTCCCTTTACTCCCAGAGCCAAGACAGCAGCTTGGCTATGAAGCAGCTGTTACTGGAAAAAAATTCTGGGTCATGTAATGACATGCAAATTGCAAGCAATTGAAAACCATTAGATGCCACCGTGGTGAGTGGCTCCAAGGACTGGAGTGGTGCAGAGCCAATACAAAGCACAAGTCTGCAAGGGCTCCAGGGCTGTGGACTAAACACACAGTAATCACTCTTTCCCACTGAAAGGTCAATGCCCCATTCAAGTGAAAAACGGCTTCAATATATGATTAAAATCATGGCAACTTTTCTTCTACAGGGGGATATCTAGCTACACTGTAATTAAGTCAGTTTTCTACTTCACATATCTTAAGTGACCCACCGGATTTTTTCAAAAGAAGAAATCAACCCCAGTGGACATTAAACCTCAGCTACATCATTTTGGCTGATGTTGGCAATATCTTCGTATTTTCTAGTAGAGGTAGAGCTATGAAGCAGGCATTTGGCTGAACTGGTATTTTTCACCTAAAACAAAACAGTGCAAGTGCTGAGATTTCCCAGTTGAAGTTCTCTTCTTCCTTTGTGTTGCAAATTCAAGAATAAGAATAAAAGAACACCTCAATTCCTTGTAGCACAGGACCATCACATGGCACACTACGGGAATATTCTCAATGCATCAGTGATTATGTTCCCTTTGCTGCCTGAGCACCAGGATCTCTAAAAATCTTTTCCAAAGCTTGCCTCTCAGCTGAACAAAACCCATGCAGTCGCTGGTCTGCAACTAACTGCACTAAATGGAGTGCAACTAGAGAGAGGAAAAACTGGAAAAGCTCTTCATTGCACTGGAGCTGATGAACATGAACCACGTCCCTTGGTCAGACATACCTTTGAGTTTATTGTGTTCCGAGTCCGCTGGGAAGAGAGAGTCTGGAAAAAGTTTGGGGAAAGTGAGGCCAGCATACTTGGGTCTGTTCTCAACGTAGTTCCGTACTGTTGGCTGCAGCTTCTTCATGAATTCTGGACAGGGTGTTCCCAGCTGCTCAATAACTTTATTCCACTGATCAATATCTGAACACCAGTAGTTAAGGGAAACAAAATGCACACCCCCATGTAGCCTCCTGACATTTCTGCTTGTGTTCTCTGAGAATCCTCAGAGGTATTATATTATATCCCTTAACAACATCTTTACAGTCACTATCTTTCCTTCTCTTCTCACTATTCCTACAGCCTGCAAAAGGAAAAACTCTCTCTCACAACTTCAGGATATCGTGCAGTTCTAAAACCATGACCACCACAGGACAACACACAGATTCCTCTCTTTAGGTCAACACTTGTCACCATTTTTGTTTTAAACTTGAAATCCAGTGACTTGCACTCTCTTTTTTTTTACATGCAGATAATTGCCACAACGTCACCTTGGAAGAACAACATGTGCACCTGCCTTTATTCAGTCCCTGTGGAGAGGGAGACCCAGCTGGCTTAAAGAAGTTCTGCACAGGAAAAAAATCTCCTTCCACTCATCTGCTTTGCACTTTACTCTCTCCAATAACTTCATTGATGCTAATTTTTCCAATACCAGCCAACCAGCAACCCCCTCAAAAAGCAATATGATTTTACAAGAACGCACTGGGACTCATTTTCTATAGACAAATGATGCACAGGTGTAGACAGACGTTTCTCTTTAACTGAAGGTGTGACAGCTACATTGCTAAACTGATAGTGACTAATGAGAAACAGGCTCTAATGCCTAGAAAGAAAGTGTATTACAGGCATTTCATACTGAGCTTTTTTTTTGTTGTGGTGTTGATCTTTTAGTTTTCTTGTGCTAACATTTAGGCAGCTGATAGGTGTTATGTAGCTCTTTCAGCCATGTTCAGAATAAGACTTACTGTGCCAACAAAAAAGCAAATTATCAGTAGCATCTCTACATCACATTAATTCACAGAGCTAGGAACCTGATGACCACATGAGGAAAAAAAAGGAGGATTACAGGCAGCCATGGGTACATTGATACTAAGAAAGATGATGGAGTTTTGTTAAGAACACACTGGAAAGAAAAGGCTTTTAAAAGACAAACATTCAAAGCATTTCAGCACAGAGATTTCTTTTTTATAAATTATTCTTTTAAGTTATTATTGTCGTAAGTGTCATAAGTGTGGAGGAGTTTTCCAAATATTAAGACAGATGACAAAAAAAAAATAAAGTCAAACAAAAATGAGTTCTTGGTTGCAGTAGCAATTTCAGATTTAAAAAAAAAAAAAAGGTATTTTATTTTAGGGAAATGGAAACAGTTTTTTCACATACTTTGAAAAGTAAAGACAGACTTAATTTGGATTTACCTGAACTGTCTTATTTTAACAAAAAAAGCGCAAATAATTAATTTAAAAGTTGTGGGTTTACTAATCAAAATTGTTTAAAGGAATGAAAATAATTTAAACATAGGCTTTAAGAATTCTAAAACAGTGTTTTGAATGGTTTTATTTTCAGCTGAAAAAGGTTGCTAGAAATAGCAGCTGTCTGGAGAGATTTTTATGAATACCTTTTATTTTTTAAACTAAAATGAAGATTTATGTAGAAAAGCCCCTCCCACACACACACTCCGTAGGTTTTATGTAGCTTATCTTGTGTTGTCCATGAAAAATATCTTTTTCTCAACAGAAAACCAAACAATTGCAGCAACAATAAAGTTATCTAAGACTACAGCTGCTCAAAGAGTAGCCTGAATATTCCATTAAATATTTCACTAGAAAATAAAGTGGTTTGACATTTTAAACTTGTGTTTGAGTTAACACACCTCAGTGACTGCTGGCTGGACTGCTTCAGAAGCAGGTCTCTCTGAGGAACTTGGGAGTACAGAGCATGTAAATGCTTTGCAGGGAAGAACAGAGAGTACAGAAATGAAGATGCTGTTAGTTGTGCCAAAAGAAGCTATGTGGGTGAGAGAGACAAGCTCTAAATTCACCACTGGAAGCACTACCTGTGCATTTTGAGTGAAGAGTTTGATAAATGGTGAGGGCCAAGCACAGCACTTGCTTCAAAGAAGGTGACCTCTGTACAGAGCAGGTGAACCATCTCCCAGGCAGTCAGGGAAGGCCAAAAAGAAAATTACTTCTGGGATTACGGCATTCTGTGGGACTTGGACACATTGAGAGGGAAGATGTAGTAAGATGCCCTAGACATGAGCAATAAGGGAAAAGAAGCTCCCAGAATAGGGCTTACATGGTGGGAAACACTCCCAGTGGTGATGGAGAGGGAAGAAGGAAACCCCACAGACAACAAGCCAGGGCCCACTGCACACATTTCTTCTATGCTGACAGAAAGGCTCTCACTAAGAAACAACACACATCAAACTACCCCCTACAGCTGGGACATTTTGAGATGGAGTCATCATCGCAAGAACGAGAGCCAAAGGCAAGGGAACTGGCAGAGCCACCGTGTTCTGCTCCTTGACTAGAGCTGATTTGCAGGACAGCACTGGACCTTTTGCAGCCTTGGCTCACACCAAGAGCCAGAAGGTCAGGCTTTAAGGCACAGCATAAACTCAGGGGCTGGTTTTGAGTAACTGAATGATCTGAATGGATAATCGTGCTTCTTTACTGTATTATTTCTGACTTAACTTGCTCATATGCTGCCAAAACCCTTAAATAAAATACATTTGTTTGGTTTTTAGATACATTTACATATACACACACACACACAAATTGACATGATGGAACACTCAGGACTGTTTTTGTCCTGATAACACCAATAACAAAACCATGCTAAGGGAAAGCAGATAGACAATTTTTTAGTCAGATGGACATGCAGATTTTGTCTCTAGTAATGGTTCTCCACTTACCTAGACCTTACAAGCACTGGATTATATTCTGAGGTGCAATACATGAAAACGTGCAAGAATGTAATAAAGTTCTTGCAGAATGCTAGTCCAGCTCCATTTCACTGTAATGTTTTATACAGTCCCCACATGTGATGCATCTGTGATGTGCCTGGAGATTGTACCCATCATGGTACCGGATTAAAAGAAAAAAAAGTTTCGGAAAAAAATCTGAGGTCTACTTATCAAAGCAAAGATAAGCAGCTTTTTCCAGCTGGCAGTCAGCATTAGCTTCAGCAATTCTGCAGGAAACAAATGTTACTACAGGACAGTCCTAATGTGAATCAAAATCTACAATAGGTTACATTAATCAATTAGAGATTGTAAATATAGATTTTATTGAAAAAATGGTACTACACGTTAGTTATCGCATGACTCTGACAGAAGTTTTCCAGGAAGAAAAAAGGAAAAAAACCCTTAAGAAAAACAGAGGACCCTGTTTTTCCTCTTGAATTTAAGCAAATGTTAGACAGACTGAGTGGGAAAGAATTCCAGCCCAAAGCTCTGGAAAACGATGAAATGTCTACTAAAAAAGCTAATTGAATCAGTTCAGTTGTCCATTGCCCCAAGCAGGACCAAGGCAAATGTGTCAACTATTCACAATAGCATCTGCATGATTTAATGTTAGTGCCTCTGGCACTAACACTATGGCATTTAATAACACTAAGATGGCCATACAGAGTTACAGTAAAGATTTAAGAAAATAGATCTAAAATGTCTATCTACTGAATGAAGATTTATTATTGAGGCTTCAGTTTGCCTCAAGCTCACCAATCACCTCTTTGCAGTCTTATACTCTCCCAAAGATTGTTCTCCTTTGCTTTCTAAAGTTCAAAAGTGTTACTTTCAAAAGTAGTTCAAAAGTGCGGATTAAGAACCAGTGTTTTGTTCATTCAGTTGGCCTGTAAACCTCAGTTAAATTCCTGCAAATTTCCAAACAACTATAAGGAAATGGAACTTGGCTATAAGAGAAAATTTACAATACTTCTCTGTCTCAATCAGAAAATATTAAAAGCACTTCTACAGTGTACAAAGTAGTAGCTTGTAATTAAAAATATAATTAAGACAAAAAATTGTCTTCCTACCTAGCCTCAAAATCGCAGTAATTTTCCTTTCTCCTTCTCATGACATGTCTGTGTAAACCATACTCTTTTTCTGAATGAAGAATTAATTTTTTTTTTAAAGTTCTACAGCAAGAATTTGCAGGAGTAGTTACTGTTTGCCCTAGAATGTTTTAGTTGTACTGTGATACAAATAACTTAATCACTCATGTTCGTTCACCTAAAAGAGGAGCCTTTTTCTAAAATCTTCCTCAAGCAGTATCTATGGACTGTGATGTGGGAAACAAGAGCAATTCTGCCAGAATGCCTGTTTATATCAGGAATTGTGCTGGATGGTTGTGGTGCTGGTGGGAATCATGCTTCCCTGCCCAGCACACTGGACTGCACTTGCTCCACCTATCAAGCAGCATCTCTGCACCAGCTTCGGTGTTCAGAAGCAGGATTTGCTCTTTCTGGACAAATGTGCTGCTCCTGGAGATAATTAAACTAGGACATATCAAATCTTGCTTTTGTTAAGGTAGGCACAACAAAAACCAAACAGACACAGGACATCTTCTTTGTAACAGACAGACAGGGGAAGATCATCTCTTTTCAACCTAAAAATCTTGAGGGAACCACCTTCCTAATTGTCTTCTCCTTAGGTCTGCATATTCCACCAACCAAAACGAACTGCTCCACTTCAGGCAATTTTTGATGCTCGTAACTTGTCAAATTTAGAATAATTACTATGAATGGCTCTGCAGTTTCCTCCCCAACACCAAATTGTGGCAACAACTGCAAAGTTAATAGATCAACTTTTATTTTTTTTTTAAATTTAATTGGACCTTTCTTTTTAAAATAAATCTGCTAAAAAAGACATTAACCAGCTTCATTGAGGGAGACATCAGTGTCACATTCATATTTTTTCCACAGTCCCACAATTTACATATTGATGCCAACACAGTTTACAAGAAGAAACCCACACGAAAGGAATTGAAAATGCTACCATCTGACAAGACAGTAACCATAAAGCATTTTCTGTTCCAAGGTAAACACTTTGAGAAGAACGTGGCATTTGTAAAAATTAAACTGCAACAGAAAATACTGTGCAACATTCAGAATAGTAATTGCTATTTATATGGTATAACAGAACATGTGGTGATAACAAAAGTAACATGTAGCACAAATAAATCACTTCAGAAGATTACCATTGATCATTCAGGAGTTAGGAGATAGAAGTGTTCATTGTGCAGATGTCATTAACATTTTGGATGCATATCTATGACTCCTTAACTAAAATTTTCAAATACCATTTCTTTTAGCTGGTATTTCATTCAGCTGCTGAGCATCTGTGCTTACAGAGCAGCAAGCAAACCATAAAATCATAGAATGGTTTGGGCTGGAAGGGACCTTAAAGATCATCTCATTCCAAGTCCCCTGCCATGGGCAGGGACACCTATCACCAGACCAGGTTGCTCAGAGCTCCATCCAACCTGGCCTTGAACTCTGCCAGGGATGGGGCATCCACAGGTGCTACAACACAAAAATGTTACAAGTGCTTATGAAAGCCACCTAGGAGTCCGCACAGGAAGTAGAATCTGAGTGATACAGCACGATCCCAAAATAAGTGTTTCTGCTGTTACTGCCAGTGAAGTTGGTACGGGCTCACAGTTTTCTTCTCTATATCACGTGTAGCTGCAACAAGCTGGATGTGAAATCAAGAATAGACTCCTCAAGCTCAAAACATAGAAAACAAGTTCCTGAAACTTGCTCCTGTTCCTGAATCAGAAGAAAACAGAACCATTCCGTGTTTTCATCTGTGCAATTATCCAAAAGCTCCTTTTGCAGCCTATGAATGAGTTTTTACAACAGTTAACAGTTACTCAACTTCCCAGTGTTTAAAGAAAGACAAATTTTGGCCTTGAAGTTCAAGAATGTTCAACAACATACACCATTCTATATATTCATGTATCTATCAGTCTATATCAGCTGAGCCAACTCCAGCAACCCTCATCTCAGTCTACCAATCTTTTATATCAATTCTATCTCTCTATTTCCTCTGACTTCCAAGAAGCGAAAGCTGTACACATCACTCAAAGGATGGGAAGTCAGCAAAGAGAAAAGGCTAAATAAAGAGGGAAATAAAAAATCTTCATGAGAAAAATATAATAAATATGCAATAGAGCAGTTGTCAAAAAGCATGAACTGAGTTGCATTATTGGATAGGAGCAAGGGTTCTCATTTTACTTATATTTCATACAGATGGCAGGTTTTCCAAGATAAAATTATAAGCTATTAGCACACTGTCAAAGTTCAAACAACTTGTGTTTAGTACAAACATTTCTAACAGACTTACATTGCTGTACTAAAAATAATTAAGTAGGCAATGGATAATCTTTCATCCATTTAATAGTGTTGAGAGCGGTTTTTCAAAGCCTGGGCACTCATTTTTTTGGTGGTTTCTTCACAAACATCACTGTTTCCATGGAACCACTGCTCATGGAGCATGGAGGCTCACAGAAAAACCACACCAAAAAATTACTTTTCAAATAGAGTATAATTCTCATCTAGGATTTAAAGCAGAATTAATTTATTGTCCAAATACACAAAGCTGCTTTTCCTAAGGAGTTTACGGTTTCTAACTGCCAATAATACCCTGAAAATCACAAAATGCTGTTTTGCTTACTGTTGTAACCATTAAATCTGTCCTTGTTTTAACAGGTAAGACCACAGTAGACTTCTGTGCAAAATTTCTGCAGTCTCTGTGTCTTTTTCCATCAGTTCAGATTTTCTGACAAAGAAAAGGTACCAAAAAATCAGTTCTTAGAAGGTTTACTGGAACTGTTTCCAATAACCTTTTCTCTTATGTTGTCAGAACAGTCCCTGCATCTCCTTCATAAAGCAGAGAAAGCCTCAGGGCAGTTATTGAGATCTTCTCCCATGCCTGCAAAAATAATTCTGCTACTAATCCTAGAAAGTACAAATCCATCTCTTAAAGAGAGATATGGCCAGTGCTACAATGACTTGTGTACAGATATTGCTGGACTTTGTAGATCATTCTGACTCAATACAGCAGCATTTGTTTATGGAACCTAGACAAGGTTATTAGGCAAAATATGTATATTGAAAAGTAATTTCAGAAACTACCTGAATTTTTCTGCTCTGCACTTCGCCAGCAATTCAGATCAATTTTATGTGAAGTTTGTAAGTAAATTAACCCTATGCCTGAAGAATCTATCAAACGGTGAGAGTACTGTTTCAGAATATGAGTCTTGAAAAACATTCTTATGTATTTGTTGAAATGAAATGTACAGAAGTGTGGATTTAAAAAAAAAGTCCTTCAAGGGTACTGATGGCTTACAGTATTTCAGTCTATTTTCTTCACCTCACACTGGTCATGTTCTTCAATTTCTGAGCACTGAGTCTCAACACAAGGTCTGAGGGAGTGAGTTTTAACTCTGTGAGAATCTTTAGTGATCCTGGCTGTCTTCTGAAATTTAGCTGTCCTTCCTGAGCTCAAAAAGGCCCTGTTCATCTTCTGAATTCCACAATATGGCTTTGAAGCTCTGCCCAGCATTTTTTCAGCAGCTCAGCTGAAGTATAAGCTCGTCAAATCTGTTGATGGCTGGAGAACTTCCTCTGCAAACACATCTGCTGCTGCACCTGGCACTGGCTGAAGATTTCAGGAGCTCTGGTAAGACTGATGCCTAGCAACTTCTGGGAGAAATTTCACAGATTCACAGAATTGTTTAGGTTGGAAAGGACCTTTAGGATCATGTAGTTCAGCTGTTAACCCAGCACTGACAAGACACCACTGAAGTCCACTGAAGGCAGCCTGGACTGCAGTGATCATGTACTGGTGGAGTTTGCAGTCCTGAGGGATATGGGTCAGGTGAACAGTGAAGTCAGGACCCCGAATTTTTGGAAAGCAAACTTCTGGTTGTTCGAGGAGTTAGTCAGTAGGACTCCCTGGGAAACTGCCCTCAGGGACAGGGGAGCAGAACAGAGCTGGCACATCTTCAAGGACACTTTCCACAAAGCACAAGAGCCAGCAATCCCCTTATACCCCAATCCCTACAACATGCAGGGCATGATTCCAGCTGTAGAATAAGGCTGCACAAGCTTGAGCAGACATATACTAAGAGCAGCTGACATCACATATCTCTACTGAATATATATTTGCCTCCCTAAGCTTTCCCAACTACAGGATGTTAAAGGCACATTCATCCTTTTCTGCCCAAAATGCCTGCAGCGGTTAAATAAGATGTGTAACCACCACTTCCACAGCTCACCAGAGGACTAGGGCACCTCCTTCACTCCTCCAGATCATTTATGCAGCAGTGAGAAAAGAGTCTCCCTCATAAAATCTTGAGAACACGTGAAACAAGAGTCAGACTCACAGGTACAGCCAGCTTGTCTCATTGCTCCTGAGGCAACACAACACACCATGTCACCATTTTCTCCTTGCTCAAGGCACAATTACTTGCAAGCTTCATGCCAATTGTTTTTTCTGAAAGCAGAACTACTGCTGTCAACATTGAAATGAAGTTTCATATGAAATAAAAAAAAAAAAGATGAAAAAAAGAAAAAGCTTTAGCACACAATTAAGGGCATCACATGCATACGCCAATAATGGTAGAGAACAGTAAAATTTCAAGGAGCAGTAAAGACCATGAGGATTTTGGGCACTGCAAATCATTGTTCCCAACTGGGAGTTTAAAAGAGAATAGAGGTGGGTTCTGTTCTCAGCTTCAGCCTAGCGATTTCCGTGAATTCAGATGGATTACAGGAGTGGAACAGAGCTGCAGCCTAACTAAGCACTCCACTCTGCACTCACTCAGAGGCATCGTCTGCTTTTCTGCTTCTGAATTTTGCTACTGAAATTTTTAAAGTTAGCTGAATGGACTATTTAGTTGTGTAAACAGTATCAAATGACCTACACTCCTTAACCACTGGAAAATGGCAAATAGTAAATTTTGTAGTCAAATATATGACTGACAGTGCATTTCTCATGAATATTCAATCTTTCAGCTTCAAAACTGCTTTTCATGGTTATTTATGCATAAAAATTGACACAAATTAGTATTAAATACTCTTCAAATCACAGTGTGGATGTGAAATGAAGCACTGCCTGTTAAGAAAAAATTGCTGATAGCAGATTCTGGTACACTGCCAGGCTTAGCCCATTTTATGTCACAGAGGAAACTTTTTTAAAGAAACGGATGTTTAATTACTCTTGCTCCTGCACTTAAATACATCCTCAAGCTCTGAGGGCTTATAGTCCCTGCTGATGGAATTATCCAGCTGCCCAACTCCATCACTCGTCTGAAGAAATAATCTTTTTTACAGCAATGCTAAGCATTTTCTGTGCAGGTTTAAGGCAGAGGATGCCACGAGGTCATGAATCTCAGCAGGATGGGCTGGAGCTTGCAGCTTCCTGACTGGTTTTCAGCTGCACAGATGGGCAGGGGAGTCAGAAGTGCTGAACCCCTGCTAGTGGCTGCTCAGCAGAGGGGAAGGGGTGTGGGGGGTGGACTTTGAGAAGAGGTGGCTTTGAGGAGCAGCCTGAAAGAAAGCATCGTTCTCTGTCCATGGAATAGGCACTCATGAAACAGCAGAAGAAAAGCAGAGCGGTACAGAAAACACAGTGCAAGTTTAGCAACGTATCATAAATAAAAATGAAGAATGTGAACTCAATTACAGGCCAATCCCAAACAAATCAGCAGCTGGTAATGACAATTTCTGTGGAGTTATTGCAATAATAGATGGCACACAATGGTTTAATTATAGAGGCTTTGCGCAAGTTCTTTTTAACAAGCGTGCAGCTGCGTCAAAGAAACCAGTTTTTGAAGAGCTATTTAAGACATGTTCAATTTTTTTGGAGTTATTTGGGGATATCTTTAAATGTTAGCTTATAAAATGTAGGTCTATGAACATAAAACCAGTTCTGACTCCAGCATTGAGGGATGTTCACACACCCAAATGTCTCACTCCACATTCACAGGAAAGAGAAGAATGTGCAAATCTGGAGCACAAATGGGTCCTAATGATTTCCATTAACACACAGAAGGGAAAGGTTTACTTTCATATAGGCAGAGGAGATTTGCTCCAGATCATACAAAACCACAAGGGAAGTGTATTGCTCATTTCAGTGTGGGTATGCTAACCCAGCATTTTGGACAAAACACAAATTAGAATCCTACTAGACAAGGCTGTGAAAATATTAATGATATAATGACCTGCTTTCATTTCTTTAACGCTCTTCAGATGATACTTTTCCCACATATTGATCAAAATAGTGAATCCTTTAAAATGTAAATGAGGTCAGAAGCGCTGAAGTGAACTGCTAAGTGTGTGTACACACACACAAAGGTACATGCACACATACTCAAAGTTACACAAAAATTAAGAGTGCCTGGAAACTCCTCTGCCATCTAAGTACAGAATTTAAAATAGAAGGAAAATATGTACACAGGTCATGTCCATTTCCTCATATTCGTGATCCTATGGACAGTAATAGACTGGAGCTACACAAGAAAGTGTTCCACAATGTGATATATACTAAAGTGCATATCAAAGCTGTAATAAAGCATGGAACAAAATAAGAAATATGGCTGTCTCAGCCCTGAGTGCAGAATGGTCTCTAAGGAAAACAAGCATATTCCTCATCTGCTTGTCCACTGATTTAGTGGGTTTATCTGTAAATCACTTCTTGTTGATGTCAAGAATAAGTTCTGCTTTCACATAATAGCTCCATGTACTTAAATAAAAGATGACAGACCCAAGTCCACCACAACAGTTTCCCAAGAAACTTCCAGACTTCTGAGTCATTAAACTACTACCAAGTGATAACTTCAGTCTTGGGAAGTTGTGTCCAAATGGAAACCATTTCCTACTTCTGTACTTTAATACCACTTGAAGAGCAACCAAACGAAGCAAATAAGCGACTCTATGAGTCTATAACAAATAAGCACTCCTATGATTCACGTCTGAGTTAATCAGAGATGCAGAAATGCATGTGAAACGCAGAACCACTTACATCTCACCCTGAGCTAAGCAGTGACTCGTGCCTACCCTGCTACCACCTTCAAAAAAACCCCTCGTTTATGAAACACACCCCTCCCACACACCACCAAATTAATAAAGAGACATTCAAAACAACAAAACCGTGGTCACTGGCTGCAGAAAGCGATTCTGATGAACCGTGTAGGATGTTGTTTCCCATCTCCTCATGCTGTACTTACTGCAGTTTCCACCTAAGGCTTTTGCTGAGAGGCAGTAATGGTTTGTTGGCATTTTGGTTTGCAGGGATTTTGCAGTGGGACTTAACCCAGCTCTTTAGGTACAGAACAGAGGTATGTCAGCACTAGTCTAGTGGGAAGGGGTTAGAAGGGAAAGGGTTGGAAGTACCTACTGGGGCCAGAATGGCTGCTAGGAAGGATACGATCAGTGCCGGGAAACAACACAGCACCTTTAATCATTTCTCCCATGATGCACCCTACTGACCACATGTCAACTGAAAACAAAAATGAAATGAAGGTAAACAAGAAAACAGAAACAGAACAACAAATAAATGAGAAGACTTATCCAATCATGCTATAGCACAGCGCCTGCAGACATAGACCTGCCTCTTGCTCTCGGCGGCTGCTTTTCTGCCTGAGCACACAAGTTTCATGACAACAGAGCAGGTCTGAGAAAAATAGACTCCAGCAGTTTCCTCTACCCCAGTGTGGATGAAAGACAATGCCATTAAATACAGAAACCCAACTGAGACCCACGGCTGGCTACTGTGTCATAATACAACTTTGTAATTAAAATTTACCAATTAATTTTGTCTTTTTCAAGTTTTCATTTGCATTCATTACCTAGGTTTATGATGCTCTGTCTTGTAAATGAATGCTGGTCTCTGTATTCAATAAGGATATGCAAATTGCTATTCCTTTATCATTCCAGCTACCAGAGATCCATGCATATTTTCACAAGCTGAACTGCCAGAAGCCACAAAAGGAACTTGGGTCCTTGCGAAGACATATCCACGGCTTATTCAGGGTTATGAATAGAATTTTTGAGATCATTCAACTCCAACAATGCTTGCTTTAGGGCCTGTTGGCTCACTTCCACAGAATCTCAGTGAAGCCAGCAGTCCATCACAGGGATCTTGAGAATCTCATAAGATTTCCATTTGCCATGATAGGAAATGGTGATTTCTAAACAGGCCAGTTGAGATATAGAAGCACTAAGCTGTACGTTCTGCACTGAAGTTCAGAGAAAAACAGGGGCCTATTTACCTCCTACAGGGAAAAGCAGTCCAGCTGGGTCAAACAAAGCTCACCACAATTTACACTGGAGCACAAGATGAAAATCAGAATCCTTATATCCAGCACAGGATTAAGGTGGCATTTTCCCCCATACTGATTCCATGTAACCACATTACCTCTGCTGCCCTTGCTCTATGATAAGTCATAGGGCATGAAAGCAAGCACAGGGACAGATTGGTGTCTCAGGGCCAGAAACTGGGGAAAAATATGAAAGCATCATGCTGCTTGGTTAAATTTACTCTTACAATTTCATATTGAGCAACAGTTTAAAGTGCATTTGACTTTGAAGGCAAATGACTTGTCTGTGGAAATCTTCACATGCCTGGGTCTAAGGTTCCCTTGTTGCTTTATTTAGCATATGAAAAGCTTCAACACTACACAATAAATAAGCCAATAAACAAAAAACAAAGAACTGAAGAAAAGGCTACTTGTTTGGAAGCAATAGGCAGACCTAGAGATGCAAATTATTGCTGCTTTCATCGCAAGCTAAATGGCATGCAAAATATCAGGAAAAGATAGAGCAAGCAGTTGTTTGTTCATCTGTTATTAATTCCTTTTTATTTTCAGAGGCTGCCTCCTGACATCACTGCCCCATGCTGTGCTCCAGAGGGCACACACACAAGTTGAACTAGTGACTTACTAAACTGCAAACTGTGTAAAATCAGAGATGATTATTCCCCTCTACACCTGAGGTTTTGGGTAGGAAGCTCTTTGAAAATTTCCAAATCAGAAGGAGCAAAGATAAACACCTAAATATAACCAACGTCCCAAGAGTCTTCTTGACTGCTGCCTCTTTTTCACCTCCTGAGGCAATTAGAAATAAATCAAAGTGGAACCAGGATTTGGCTGCATGTTTAGAAGTAGTTAGTTGGAGGTTAGGAATTTCAGCACATCCAGCAGCCTCTGTCAGAAGCCTCAGTCAAGGCACTGAGACTCGTGCAAAGCTCCAGAAAGGACTGCAGAGCAGAGATCTGTGCCTTGATCCTCTGCTCCATTTAGTCCAACATCAATCCAGATGTTGCAGTCTGAGTAATTTCACTTGTACAAGCATCGGAAAAAAACCAGGCACACCACAATCTCTAAACATCTGCATTCAGCTCCAAAGCACTGAAAATTTACACCTGGTGAAAGTTTTTTTTATACAAATGCTGGCAATGCTACACCAACACATGGAACATCCCTAAGCTTTAATCAAGGGCAGGCTAACTTCTAGTGACAGACCTCTGCATGATTCAAGGTAAAGCTTCAGTTCAGCAACTATTTGCATTGATGTTTTAAGATCACATGGAACAGTGTTAAGGAATTCAACCTACAACTTTTCAAGACTCTCTGAAGTGAAACTGTTGAGATTTGGCTAGCCCTTGACGAGAAAACCACTCTCCCTTGGAATATCCAGGTCCTGGACTACTAAGAGCAGGGGATTTTTAATTTGTTCAGAATCTCTACAAACCTGATTACTGCACACTCTGGAACACATCCTTGAATGTGTACACATACTTCAGAATATGAGTAAACTTGCCAAGGACACTGAATGCCACCCCGGCATAGCCAGCTTGTTTAAGTGCCCATCAGAAACCACATGCAAGAGTCTTCCTGAACTAAGAAAACGTTTTAACCATACAGCAAATCCTTCTCTGGGCCACCTCCTCGTTCTGATTCCGCACCACCAAGGTACTTCCTGACCCAAATGAGTGCTTGCTCATCCTTCCAGGTTTCAGATTTCCTCCAGCAGAGATGCAGAAGGGTCAGGAATTGTAGAACTACCTGAAGATGTTTCTATATGGAGAGGACCCAAGAAAACCTTTTGTAGACACTTCCCTGGTGACTACATTCTCCTCCTGCAAAACTGCAGGTTCTTTGGGACTTCACAAAACACAGTGAGAGGAAGCCCATAGGGACAGCCTGTGACTGCCCTTGCTCAAACTCCCCCTGAAGTGGCTCTTCAGTCTTGCACTCAGTAAGATTTGCCTGTCATTCAATGAAAATTGTGACATTCAAATTAAAATTCATTGAATGCAAGCTACAGGACACTCTGGAGACCAGAGATGCAGGCACAGCTGAATGAGCTTTGCTATCTTTTCCAGCCACATGGGCTGGTTCACACTTTCTGCCCAGAGCACTAGTGAGAATACCAAACATTCGCATTTGTAATAACTCCTGTTTTAGTGATGCAGAAATTGTCCCTCTGCAAGCTGAAAAGAGATGTTCATGTCCTCGAAACTGACTGACAAAGATAATGATAGACATATTAATGAAGCAAATCATGATACCTGGTTTTACTTGCGTAACTGTAGGCCAAAATATTTAGCACTCAACACTGCTGGGCAATGGCTAAGGTGCAAACTCCAGTAAAATGCCAAGGCAGCTGAGTATGCCTGTCAGAACAGTGAGCTTCTCTCTCCAAATTCTCCTAAAATGGACAGACACCTTGCTGGGCAGGACCTCTCTTTACCTCCATCTCTGCTTTGAGTACTCCTGCAGATCTGTACTGATATCTGCTCTGAAGAACCATTTCTAGGCCCTTACTTGAATTTTCAGAATGAAAAATACAGTAGCCTGTCTTGGATGCTGCACCGTGTTTTTACAGGTTTTTCTGTTATTTCTATGTAATAAAAAAAGGACATGGTTTACAAAAATTCGTGGTAATTCTCAGTAATACATGAGCAAAGCTGGTTCTTTTTCACATGCTCCAGATACCACAGCTACAAATACTTCAGACCTGCCAATGCCAAGGAAACTCCGTGATGTGTGGCACTCCCAATGACCATTGTGGAGATGGCTGAAATACTTTAAAAGTATTAAAAGTCTCCCCAAACCCTCATCTCCTTCACTTGTGGCTAAGTCATGGCAAACTCCCAGTTTTGTGACATTCCAATCTCCTTGCTGAGACCTTGCTGAGATTTCAAAACCCTTCCCTTTGTGCTCGTATTTATTTTAGGCTTGAATTTCAAGGTGTTTCAACGAGGGCTCGCTCAGCACAGTATCAGCTCAATCCATCAAGATTTCCTGAAAGTTTTTCCTTTCTAATTTGGAACACCACTTTCCACATGATGTTATGAAAACCTCAGTACTTCTCAATAACGGTGATAAGGTTCCTAAGTGTCTGAATAATTGCCTTACTGACTTTTAATTTTCTCCCTGCCAAACACTGTGGAATACAGGTACTCTCTGGACAGATGCTCCATGGAACCAAAAGGGAATTGCCACCATTTTACAAGGGTGAGGCTTCAAAACAACCTATGAATTTCTTTCTTTTTTCCAACATTTCTGTGACCCACAGAGAAGCCTGAACTGGAGCAGGCTCCTGGCTCTCGGGTTGCAGTGCCAAACAAGTGCTAAAAAATGACTGTTAAAAAATGACTGAAAAGGCCACGAGAATCCTGGGCAGCAAGCTCAAGAATGAGTGGAGGCACAAGGGATGACTCCCACCCTTCCCCTTCTCCCATTTTCTTTTGAATATAAATATTAAAAAAAAAATCACAGCAAGGGAGACCTACAGAGAATCTTGCCAAGGAATGAAACACCCTACTCTGTGTCTAACACACCATAGCATTGAAAACCTGTCTTGTAGATCCTGCATTTGCTAGCTTCAGGTCCTCTTTTTAGCTTATTTTACATTTTGACTTTGAAGAATCTCTTCCCAGGTCTCAAAGAGTATTCAAGCACACTTGTGTTACCTCTTCCAGCAGGAAACCCACAGGTAGTCTCTCTTGCTATAATACAAACAGATTAGCAGATCATTTGAGTATACTTGTATGTTTTCATATCTGGAACAGGGATCACAGAACAGAATCACAGAACATGCTGAGTTGGAAGGGACCCATCAGGATCATCATGTCCAGCGCCCAGCCCTGCCCAGGACATCCCAGGAGTCACACCCTGTGCTTGACAGCTTTGTCCAAATGCTCCCTGAACTCTGTCAGGCTTGGTGCTGTGACCACTGGCTGTGGGGAGCCTGTTCCAGTGCCCAGCCACCCTCTAGGTGAAAAACCTTTTCATGATATCCAAACTAAACCTCCCCTGACTCAGCTTCATGTGATTTTGAATGTGTTCCAGTTCTTTATTTTGATCCTGTCTAAATACCTCCATGCTCTTGACAAAAGGCACTTCAGTACTGTTTTGTCCACAAGTTCTAAATTCTCTGCTCAAGAGTTCCAGTCTATCTCAGCTCAAATTAGCACAGCTGCCATCAAGAAAAAAGATGACTAATGCCACAGAAAAAAACCCCAAAACATTTGAGACCATCCAATTTCCATAGCTGCCAGAAAAGGCAATTAAAACTTGCCTTGGTTGAAATTCATACAAGGCAGCAGTGGGTGCTGAAAATCTTTAAGGTGAGTGATGGGAAACAAGCAATGGATCATCTCCACTGTAGCACCTGGAATCCACTCCAAGAGCCACACAGACGACAGACAGCATGGGGGTTTCATGCTAAGGGCAAATTACACTCTAAACTGTTGGAGTATGCATATCTGAATGGAAAAAAGAGAAGAATGGCAACAGCCAAATCATCCTCACATCTGCTCCGAGGTCTCTTTGAAACACACCTCATCTCATATAAGCAAGCTTTAAGAAAAATCCTGAGTTCAAAACCAAATACCAAATACCCAGGGAAGAATAATCCAGGTCAACAAAATCCAAACTTAGCCATCAATGCCATCGTAGCTAACACACACTTACTTGAGCAGCTGGCTAAGATAAAACAGCTGATTCCACCTGGAAAGCCAGGCCAGTCACACTAAAAAGTAACTTTTAAATAATCCTGATGCTAGCTGCTGGTTTGGATTTTTTTTCTTTTTTTAAGACAAAACAAGCCTTAAGAAAATCCTACCTGAAACAAGAAAAACAACAGACTGTACTGAACAAAAGTGCAGAAGATTTATTACACTGTCGTTTAAGAAGCTACCCTCAAATATGCCCTCAAAACACTAAAATTACACCCACTAATCAGTGCAGATCAAATGCAAAGATAAATTCTGCTAATGAATGGTGGAAAGGCAGCACCTTTTCCCAAAACCCCTTCTTGATGCATACTTTTTTCC
Source organism: Oreocharis arfaki (assembly GCA_013398015.1). Lineage (NCBI taxonomy): Eukaryota > Metazoa > Chordata > Aves > Passeriformes > Paramythiidae > Oreocharis > Oreocharis arfaki. The sequence goes on along the minus strand of VZRR01013569.1, from coordinate 566,961 downwards.
TAAGGCAATAGAACACTTTCTCTCAAATGTCAGAGGGCATCTCTTAACCCCACCACTTTTAAAGACAGCTTGTGGGCAAGGGAATTTTTGAAAATCTGGCCACAGAAAACATGAACTACATCTGCTAACGTTGACTTCTCTTCACAATTCCTTTTGGATGTTCATGATTACAAAGAAGAAAGTTGGAATTTTTCTCTCTTGCTATTTCAATAGTATTTTATCTCTTGAATGTCTTAGACTTTAAGCTATTTGTAGGAGGAATTCTGTTCTCCGTATTTACCATGGAAATTCAGGCCTAGCCGTGAGTTAGGACATTTGGCTGTTACCACAATATATTTCTACGGCTAAATCACTGTTTTCCCTTTGATCTGCTGAAGGACTCACACGTGAACTTGCTATAGTACCATCCTCTACATGCCTCCTTCTTTTCAGTACTGAAAATGATCACTCTATTTTCTCCACTAAGTCATGTGCACCTGTAGGACATCACTGCCGCCTTGGCCGCTCAGATCTTAATAAATCTGTCTCACCTGAAAGCATTCTTTTTAAGTTTTTTGTTCTCTTCAAATAAAAAAAAATAGAAATACATTTCCAATCTTTAAATTGAAATCTTATGAGATTTTGAAGATGTTATTACCTAGACTGGAACCAGCTTTGGGGAAAGCCCTGGGGTTTTCTAACATATTTCCAATGGCATCCAAGAGTTCGGGCAGGTTTTAGCTGCTCACATTCTTTTCGATTTAACAAAAGTGGAATAAGCATCAAAGAAACACTGAGCAAGCAACTCACAAGTGGACTACAAAAGCTTACTGCAACTCGCCAGGAATATTTTGGCCTGCAAATCCATCTAGAAATGGATGGGAAGGTAGATTTCTTCTTGAGAGGGTCTGATTTCTGACAAGGAAGTTTCCCTGACAGTATTTTGATATGTCTGCCTTAGATGAATAACATAGAACGAGGGTACCTTCCAGGTAGTTTCTACCCAGTTCTCTCCAGGACACTGGAGGCTGTTCTTGTCTGAAAACCAGCTGTGGTCTATCCAGATTCCAGAGATTTCTCATAGCAGCTTAAGAGAGAGTTTATTTATGTAGACAAGAGGTTCTGAAATTAATCTCCTCCATGTTTTAATTTCCACAAAGACTTTAAAAATGAAATTTCATTTCATGTAAGCAGCACCTGAGTGCAATGGTAACTCAGTGGGATGGTTTAGGTGAGATCAACTTTTAAAATATTTTCTTTCTGTAAAACTTGGCAGCCATTGTGAATTTTTTCTTAGATGTATACTGTGCCATACACAAATGTTCCCACTCCAGGCTAAAAATGAGTAAGCTTATATTGATGGCAAGTGCTCACAGTAGACAGTCTTCTGAATGATTAAAAAGAACTGATTTTTTTTCATTTCTATACAGACTTGCCTCTTTCAGCTAGAAAACTCTGCTGGAAAGCCTTAAGTAGCCCAAGGGAAGTATGTAATGTCCTTCTGTGAAGTTTACCTGCAGCTGCACAAATGCTTCTCCAGCTCTTCCTGCACCTGGGAGGGAAACTAGATCTGCTCATCAACAGCCATGGAGGGGTGGGAAACCATATGGACCCATACACAAACCAGTCTTTCCAACACTGACAACTCATTAATGGGGTCAAACTGGTTAACAAATGAGTACTGACTTGGAAATGAATGTACACTTTTTTTTTTCTTTACTTTTTTCTTGTTTCTTTTTAATTTTTTTTTTTTTTTTAACTTCTCACTTACCTGAATAAACCCACCATTAAAGCATGGTAGTAATTGTGACGTGGTCCACATGCATTTTATTTCAGAACATGGGATTTCCAATGATTTAAAAAGTAGGACTATCCCACAGTTTACACAATGTTTGCTGCATTTGTTCAAAAATTCAGTTGTTATTTTCAACTGATACTGAAATGTTAAAAGGTGTTTTAAAAATGTTTTACTGCTACCCCTGAATACAATGCTGTCATGAGACTGTTTTCACAGCCAGAGAGAAACAAAGTAATTGTCATGTTTGAATGATTTTTTTAAAAGCTGCATTGTTTAAATTATATAGCCTTAGTTCTTTTTCTAGACATAGGCAGAAGAACTTATCTCTTAATTTGTTGTTGTAAAAGGAGACCAACCCTTAAACCATGCTACTGTGCTTTTACCCTGAAACCATTCTTTGTATGAATTCTAGTTGCTTATCAACTAAAACCTCAGACATCTCTCCAAAAAGATCAAACGGAAATATCCTCAGTATTTACAGCTGAACCTCAAGTGCATTATAGATAATTTAGTTTTCCTTTGAGGTTTTTTTTTTTATAAGGGAAAGAGTATGTTGCTTGGAGGAAGAGTTACAGTGGTGTTTCTGAGGTGGTGCTACCACTGAAACACAGCGTGACGAGCACACTGAGTTACAGGTCCTGGGAATGCTGGGAGCTGCTCTGCACTTGGAGGTTACAGCAGAGGGTGGGTGTGCAGCCTGCTCCTCATGCTGCAGGGACAGCTCAGCACCTTTAAGCACCTCAAAGCTGCCTGCTAATAATAAAAACCACCATTTTTACTTCCCTGCCTTATTTTGCATCCAATAACTTTCCAGTCCCTCTTCCTGTAACACTGGAAGCAGTACAGGGCTGCTGTCTCTGCCTCAGCAAACAGGAGGTACCTGCTGCCCCCTCATCTCCCTGTTAGTGAAGTAGAACTGTGTCTTCACTGGGCCACCAAGCAGAGCTCAGCTCTCAGAGAAAATTGACAGAGCTGTGAAAACCAGACAGGCAGAACCCAACTCTGACAAACATGACAGGAATTACTCAAGAGTCAGCAAAAAAATAATTGCTTCCACGGCTACATGTCTGCAAAAGCTGGATTTTCTTCACACCAACTGCCAGTGGGCGCTGATGCCAGATTTTCATGGTGCCTTTGTGCCAACTAGCTGACAATAATATGCCTTTTTGCTTCTGAAAGTGAAGATATGTTACATTGCCTCATTTTATTCTGATGGGCAAAATACACACTACTTACATTTCCAAGCCAGCACGGGCAGGTTCCCTGGCTTAGCCTGTGATAAACAGGAGGCTAAGTAGGCACCTCCTCTTTTGTTTTCATTTTCTAATATTGCTTTCACCACCTTGGAAGGGGTAAAAATAATATCACCCAAGACAAGAAGAACAAGATGGGAGGGAAATACAGTTTAATTGATGACACAGACCTCATGCAAGTAATGGGAAGTCCACTTTTAAATCAAGAGAATCTGATTTCAGGCCAATTTGGAAACCACAGCAGATAAACGGTTGCCTTAAACTGGGTGAGTCAAATTCTTCATTTTGTTTTAAAGAAAAAAAAAAATGTTGTATTGACTCAACACTGAGCCCATACAGCATCGAGATGAATCCAAAACCATGATGCATTAGCAAGCAAAAGATTATGATGTCACCACAAATGTTATGAAGTCAATATTTCCAAAACATAAAAGCAGAAAAACAGATTTACAGGAGTGAGATGGGCCAAGTTAGGACTTTTTATTCTTATTTTTCCTTCAAAGAATAGTAAATAAAGCTGTCCAATTTGCCATCATAATGCTTGTTTTCTATATTGCTTATTGACATGACATAAATAGTATATAAAATGGAATGATTACAGGTTTTAGAGTTACCTAATTAATGGAAACAATTCTGTGCATCTGTTTTTCATTTTCAATTTTATGCATATCAGCAGTGAGCTATTTTCATTTAGCCATACCTCTGGGATTCAACTTTTTGCTTCTATCTTTACAGTCCTGGTACGGTCATTTTATGGTAAAAGGGATGGGGTGGAGGAGAGGAACAAATAATAAGTGAAGCTGCAGCAAATGGCACAAGGATACAGTCCCTTCCTGGAAAGAGGATTTTGTGGCGAACCATTTCTCCCATAATGCATCCCACAGACCATATATCCACTAGAACAGCAGAGACAGGGAAGTGAAGAAGGAGGGAAAAAAAGCAAAGTTAACTACGACATTTCACTCCTAAAGGAGGGGAAAAAGAGCAGGTTGATCAGAACAGTACAGTTTGTTTTGTGGTTTTGTTGGTTCTTTTTCATGTCTCACCAAAAGCTAAATTAAGTAACTGAATGAATAAAAGCTGTGTCAGTCAGCTCAACAGCAGTTAGTAACAACAGCGGAAAAAGTTTAACATCAACATTTTGGGTAAAGGTCCAGAGCTAGCAAGTAAAGATCGAGTAACAACTGCACAGACCCATGGTATACACTGAATTTTTGGTTAAAAAACAACTCCTTTTTTTTTTCTTCAGAAAAAACCAAACAAACAAACCAGATACTGATAATCTGGAATAAATCCTACTTGCAGAGTTGCTAGGCTTTGTCCTCCAGCACTGAGTCTCTCTGCAGCAGCTGACAAGAGGTTCCAAATGGAACTGCTCACACAAGTAAAGGCCATATGGACAAATACCACCCTTAAGGGTTATTTAAAACTCCTCTTTCAGGATCTGTACTTACGTCCTATCTATAGGTACTTATCTAGGCGTATCTGTCTGTACCTACATACCTGGAGAGCATGACCCGAGTGGACTCTGTTTTGTACTGTGTAGGTACTCAAAATAAATGGCAAAACAGAAGTTCCACAGGACAAATATCAACAAGACTAAGAGCATTTCCTATTCCAAATCCTGCCTTCAGCTTTTAAATGCAATATGCACAGTTACTTTTTCTGCTTGACTTGGATAGGGAATTTATTGCCCTTTAAGTCTTTCAAGAAAAAAGGCTAGATAGATAGTGACACAGTACGCACAGAAAAAAAACCAGCCCTATCTTCCATGTGAAGAGGACAAAACTGCTTTGAACTGCTTTAAAAGATTATGTTGTTTCTGAGCCTGAAATCCTCATTTTCTGGTCATGTTCGACCTACACAACCAGCTTTTTCCTCTTTTTCTTCCCCTTTCTTAACCTTCAAAAGCAATCCAAAACAAACCAAAGAAACAAACAAACAACTCATTTCTTGGTAAAACAAAATAAAGGTGAAATGTTCCATTTGGGAAAAGGAGGGTACGGGTATCAGGGTATCAGCAAAAGCATGCCTGAGGCAGTGGCAGAGTTTTCTTCATAGTGATAGTTTTGGGACCTTCCATAGAAGTGCAGCAAACTGGTGATAATTATGCATCTTTAGCCAACCAAGTGCAGAAAGAAAATGAAAGCAGTGAACAGTCCTTATACAGGCAGTGTATGTAGTCAGGGGAGGAAAAAGTAGGGGAGCTTCAGTAATGTGGCAGCATAGGCCAGAGCAGGGAAGCAAAGAACAACCCTTTCCGTTGACTTCCTTGGGAGCTGGGGCAGAGCCTCCGAGCAGAGCGGCTCCTCCGACAGCTGAGCTCCATTTTCAAATATTTTGTTTTCTTCCGCTCTTTATTTCGGCTTTGTCCAGGTAAGACAGGATCATTCATCTCAAGCCAGATTCATTGCCCAGGGAAGCCAAAGGAAGTCTTTCTGTTAACTTCAATGGGCATTTGATCAGGACCCTCGGATGTGGCAAACATTAGAACTTTCCCAGCCATGTACTTCATCACAAAAGGGTGCCTAACGTTTTCTTGGTGCAGTTTTAATCATGTGAAAAGCAAATGCTCTCTCTGTCCTTTCATGGGTAACAACAACAACAATAATGGTAATCATCTACTAAATGTCTGGAGGGGAAAAAAACAACATAAGAATTCATTTGACAATAAAAGGAACTCTGGTTATTGACTAAGGAAATATCTTGGCAAAAATTTCAAACCAAATACTTTAAGGAATATTATCCCTTTTTTCAGAAATTATTCTCTATGCTTAGACTCTGCTTAGTAATTGTCTACTTTTTAGACTTTTGTATTAAAATATAAATTCATAAACATTACAAACAATTCATACAGGGACTTGCTAATTTCAGAAGAGCTTGTGTGATTGCTCTTTTAGTAGTGCTGAAGTCATGGAATTGGCTCCCAAAATCAGTTTCACTACCCTTTACAGGATGCAGTTGGCTGTTAGTAAAAGTTCTCCTGCAGGTTAGCTAACTTCCTCAACAAAAATCAAGTAGGACACCTTTTAATAAATTCCTGGTCTTGACATTTGCTGTATTTGCCATCGAAAAGTCTCCTCGTCAAATAGACAAGAGGTACCTTTGACAGCAGCATCTGAGCCATAGGATATTCCCTCCTTTCCTGCCTGGTCTACCTGGCACTCAGATGCAATTCTCTGTTTTGATACACAACGAGAACAACTTAAAAAGTTTTCCTTTCATCTTCTGCAAAATTTGAGTTCTTCCTTACCTGCTTCTCTATAGCAAGCACCCCCACCTGCATTTTACAATCTTTCCAAGAACCAAGATCTCTCTCAGAGCAATATCCTATTTACTTCCAGGGAGATTACATACAAATTATATGGTTTGTTTCATTTTTTTCTAGTTTCAGGTTTTCCTTCTTCTCTGAAATTCTACTTTCCATTAAAAAACCAAACTCAAACTGCAAAATTTATACCTAGCTCTTGACAACACGAAACCTGTCACAAAACCTGGGACTTTTGTCAAATTTATCATGAAGAAGGAATTAATTCCTGAAATTCAGATCTAGCTCTGGATTTAGAGAAATTCTGGAAGGGCTAGGTTTTGCTATTTCAGCTTGTACTTCTTGTTCCCTCAAGCAATTCAGAGACTCAGACTCAAATTTAGAACACATCACTCATTCAGCAATTCCAGTGGTTCCCACACTGTTTCACAGCCACAGAAGCCAAAGATATTCTGGTCAGAAAGATCTTGCTGCAGCTGTTAACTTCAACCATAACTCAGAACGGGTTTCTTATTACTCTGCAATCCCACACTGATAAATTCACCATCAGTGCATCCCAAATATATTCCGTAGCTGCAGCTCACAACAGTGAGGAACTGCTCTAATTCAGGTGCCATTTCTCATCATTTCCCATTACGTTTCCTGTCCCTCCTTTGGGTCTCCCATACAATGGTGGAAGCAGACCTTGCCCTTGAGGTCACCTGGTGCAGTGACACTGCAGCCCTACCGTTCTCCTTGTAGCCCATTCCCAGGATGACCTCCGGTGCTCTGTAGTAACGTGTCACCACGTATGGGGTCATCATGAAGCTAGTGCCTGCAGTCCTGGCCAGCCCAAAATCCAGAATCTTCAACGTGCAGTCAGATTTTACTACAATATTACTTGGTTTTAAATCCTGCAAAAGACAGTGAAAAAAGCATATGACTGTCCTTTATAAAGCAGGCTGATACTTCATGTCACCCTTCAAATACTCTTCCACTCTTCTGACCCAGTTACTATCAGAAATACTTGTAAATATACAGGAAAACCTTGCTACTGTTTCTTTAGAAAACTGTTCTGGAAGTTGTTCTACCTCAGCACACTGCAGGGCTTTACCTGGATAACAGGAGCCTACTGGTGCTAAATTAATTGCATTTATCAGATCAAGAAATGAGGATTATTATCAGAGTACTGTTTTGATTAGATTATTTTCTTTTAATGCTGTGAGCCTGATAGAGACATTCCAATGGTACATGTGGAGATACCTGAATGCTTCATTTATAGTAATTCAACTCATCCTTTGCTGGATGACTATCTGGAAGCCAAATCTATCACCCTCTGCTAAACACATGACATGCCAAGAAAGGAGACCTTTGTAGAACAGCATCCACTTTATAAACCATTTTATCAGCCTTTCTTTTCTTTAGAGAAACATTTTTTGATTTTTGTTTTCAGGTGGAAGTCCCAAATTAGTGAAAGCACTTTTAAATAAAGAAGTTAACTCAGAGTATTTTTAATTCATTGAGAATTCCCTCCTGCTCACAATGACATGAACTGATCCCCTCTGCTATCAACTATCACACATCCACAGCCAGGTACCACATCCTTACCAGGCACAGTACTGATGTGGAAAAGCAAAATGAGAGGAGGATGCATTTCATACAGACTCAGCAGTCTTTCCATTTGTTTCACCATATGTATAAATGATAGCAAACATCAATTCCATATCCCCTGACTGACTGTGGCTCTTAGGTTTATATTCATTGTACTGGGAGAATGGGCTTTGATCCACACTACACGAGAGAGTCAAGTGGCATTTAGAGTCTTCATGATCATTTTAGATGCTGCCTTAAATTTTAAACCAAAGGCCCCTTACCCTGTGAATAATTCCTGCAGAGTGAAGATGCTTGATTCCACAGAGCATTTGGTACAGCAGGTAAGACATTCGCTCATGGTCTAGCTCCATCTGAATGACCTGGCACAGGTTGGCATCCATTAACTCCATTACTAGGTAGCTGAAAGGAAAAGTAAAGCCACAGGGGGTTTTTTTTGTGTGGAAGACAAATCACAGCACCATCTCAAATAAGTAACAATGCCTTCTCTTGCTTCAAAATTCGCTTTATTCCTGGTAACTGGGAGTAACACAGCTGGAGACTGGGCCTGCTAACCACAGTACCATGGTGGTGTTCACATCTCACTGCAGAGACACCACTCTTTTAGCATCCCAGGAAAACTGGTGGATTCTTTGCCCTTTCTTGGTGCATTTCCCATGACAGAGACTATACCCTACATGGCCAATCAGGCAGCACAACAGAAATGTACAAAACCCAAAAGACCCACAAGCACCAAATAACATAACTGCTCGGCCTTCGACCATTGCAAGGATGGCTACCACAGTACACATAGGAATCTGAGAGAAACAGAGCTGTCTGAGGGGGTAAAATACATATCCCCACTCAAAATGCCTCCAAAAATCCTCCTAAGATTGCATGACTTCACAAAATCCTCATTACAATTAATTGGTTACTGCTGGCAACCAGACTACAGAATAGGAACACATTTCCATGCAATGCATACAGAATATGGGAGAGATAGGAAGACAAAATGAGAACAACTATATAAAACACAGAATTTCATTCTTAAAAATTAAAATTTCATTCACAGCTACACAATTTTTAGTAGGCACAGTAGTGTTTGTGCAACTGGACAAGGTTCCAACAGAGATGCTGGTTGTCTTCTACACTCACCCCTAGCTCCCCAGGCAAATAACTACACAGTCAAAGGCCACACAACAACAAATATGATATCTGGTATTTTTCACCTTAAATTGTCAAAAGAGCTCTCAATACGGGAATTCAGAATATTTCTCTACCCATTAGACTCATACAATCTTTTTTAGATGAGGTTATAACCTTTGTATTTTGCTGAGTTATTGCAATCAAGGTGCACCATAATGCCCCACACATCCCTGAAGCTTTAGCTTAATTACTGCCCCTGTTACTTACACATCCTGGAACTCCTCCAGAGATTTCTGTGGTGTGAAGACATTTAATAAACTGATAATCTGAAAAGCGAAGTAAGACAAAGGAATAAAGAAAAATGATATACATAATCAGTTGCACCACTTCTATTAAAAGAAAAACTGTTTTTTCACTGCTCTATTTATATTAATACTTCTCATTTTATGGATCAGTAAAAAATTGGCAACATTTAAAATAAAATACCACAGATCTCCCAGATTTCTTCTAGGTGCACTTGAAATCATCTGAAAGAAGGATAACTAGTGACAAAGCAAAGTGCTAAGGGTGAGACACTCCTCTCAGTTTTGGAATTACAGGCTCAAAGACCAGCTTCAGCTCAGTCTAGTGCAACCATCTTTGCGCTATAGCCACAATTTTCTTACTTATGAGAAATGCTGATTTGAGGGGACAAATAATCAAGGACCACCTTATCAAACAGTAGTCCTTCCTTATCTCTGACACGGCCTCAATTCCTTTGAGGGCACATACACGCCCTCAAATTCCACCATGAGAGGTACAGCTTTTCAGCAGAAGTGCTTTGAAACAGAGACACCCTGGGCAAAGACATCTTGCATACTGCAACTCCTTTTTTCCTTTCTCTTGTTTGGTTTGCATTCGTTTGTTTGATTTTAAACAGGCTGGGCTGTTGAAAGACCCTGGTAAGAATGTGTGAAACAGAACAGAGGAAACAATGTGACCTCAAAGATCTGGATTTCCCATTTCCCCTCTGTGCAGAGGTAGATGATATCAGCACTGCTGCCATGAAGGCAGCATCTGAATGTCTCCCTTCCCACCTCCATAACCTCTTTAGGTTTTCTAACAGAAATGGTTTAACATTCTTCCTCCGTACTCCACATATTCTAACCAAATCTTACCTCTGCAAAGGCGCCTTTACAACCCTCTCCTTCCTTTGCACTTCTCTGTACAGACAGATTAAAGTTCTGACCCAACCCATGTGGTATTCCCCTCTGTGTTATGTATTTATAATTATGTATTTAAAATTAGTGCTGCTCCTGCTGCCCTCTGCTCTTTCCAGTCCATTAAAAAACTCCTCGCTCATCCTTGCATTTTCAAAGCCCTGTGCACTGGTCTGGCTGAAGGTAGCTTCCATCAATTCAACAGGGAAGAGACAGGAACAGTCCTGATCAACACAGCAGGAATGTAAGAATAAATCACTGCTCAGAAGTGAGGCAGAGGACACTGTAGTGTCAAGTCCTGCTATTTTCCATTTTAGGGTCAGTCCCTTCTCTTTCCGTGTGAATTTGTGATTGAGAGAAAGTGAAAAATCTCATCTTATATCACATTTTTCAAGCTCACTTGTTCTTTGCATCAGGAGAAAGAGTCATTGCAAGATCTGATCTAAACACTGCAAACTGAAAAATGCACTCCTAATGAAGTGGGCACAGATACAGCAGCAGGAAATTGAGGAAATGGAGGAAAAGGAAATCCCTGGGACACCACTTTACAATGCAGTGTGGCAAGCCTACATATTTCACTCCAAAAAAAAAGCAAGTTTATACAGCGTCGGGCAGATACTTCTAACAGATAAGGGTTAAAATTAACATACAGCCCTGGAATAACACTCTTGCTGCAGCATAGGAATATTTTCATTCATTATGGATACTAAATGATATACAGTAGATGGTGCAAGAAGCATGAAAGTCTAGAACAATCCCTATTTTGCACAGCCTTTAAATAAGCACATGGAATACCCTCAGTCTCTCCTGTGGACATGCAGTACCAGATAGAGTGCAGCCCCTGAGCATAATTTACTTCTGATTTCTTCCATTTAAAAAAGGAACCCAACGAAACAATTTCCTTTCTAACAAAGCAATGCACATAGCATTTCTCCTGCTGAAAACTTACATTTTTATGATTCACACACTTCATGAGGACCAGCTCCCTGTAAGCTCGCTTGGCATGAGTTTGGTTCTGAAATGGTCTGCTGAGCTTCTTAATGGCCACGTTTCTGTCAAGGACGGCATCATATGCAGCACTGCAGTGATGACAAACACAGGGGTTATGCATCTTAGGGGGTATCCAGCACTTCTCCTGGCAAATTCCTGAACCTCAGGTCTACTGTTTCCTTTTCTTCCACTGAGAAAAATACTGGGTCAAAAGAAGGAGAGAGTTTCTAGTAAAACAAAAAAGTAAGAGATCAAAAGGAACATGTAGCACCACATCAGCAGAAGACAGCATGCACCACTACTTCTGAACTCCAATTTCATTGGAAATTAACTCTTCTTTTCAAGGGGTGGGGAAAAAAATTAAGTAACTTCAGATAAAAATATAATAAAAACTGGATGAGACAGAAGTTATTTCATAAAGCAACTCTCAGTGCACGGCTACAGCAGAAAAGGCTTTTGCTTTTTCTGTCACAACTGAGAACACCACGTGGCTCAGTGAACAATTGCCTACATATCCAAAACTAAGTTTGTGTTTTCCTTATGATATTTCTAATGGAATCAAGTTATTTAGTCATTCTTTGAGACCATATCATCCAATTCCAATAACATACCTATTAACAGAACCATTTCACAAGGTTTTTTTACCAATTCCTGATAACAAAATAATTTGTTACATATGCAGAGTTACAACTTTTGAAAACGAAGAAATACATCATTGTTTGCAAAGTGAACTTCTAAAGCTGGGGTCCTAAAACGCTCTTTCAACTTTTGAATGTTTTTCACAACCTTCAGCTATTTTTATAAATGTTACCTCCTATGTATTTGAAACACTTATTTTGGTGGTTCAGATCTGACTACACAAATTCTGAGTTCTAAATTCCACAAAGCACACTAAGTCCTAGAAACATTTCCAAATGGACAGCATCCTCAGACCCTCTTCCTGATTTTTCCTTTTATCAAGAATGAGGAAAGGCATGACACAAGTTTTCTGCTGGTCCATGAAAAGCAACAGTGTATTTCCCGTGAGATAAATCAACCAAACCACTCTTCGTACTAAAAATTGTTTTCTTAAGCGTACAGTAAATATTCAGAATCCTGCAAATTTTTTTCTCATTAACTCTTGCTTACTGCAGACATTCAGTGACAGAGACTAACTAACTAATCAAGTTGAAAAGAAAGCATGCGAGCATCAGAAGCTTAGTCAAAAAGCCAACAAAAATGTACAGCTATTCAAAAATAGGTAAGAAAATGGTGGCAATGTTCATCTGGGAAATCCCACAAGAAGAGAAGAATCAGAAATATTTAATTTGCACTACATCTGCATAAATAACACACCAAATACATCCCACAAGTAAGAAAAATTGTTTGCTAAAGGTGATGAGAAGTTTTGCAAGGATTAGTTTTAGGACTCATTTAGGAAGACTCTTGAGAGTGGGTCTAAGGAAGTGATCTTTCCACGGCCACATCTGGAATTCTGGGTTGCACTCCAGGCTCCCCAGTATGAGAAAGATAAAGACTGGAGAAATTCCACTGATGAGCCATGAAGATTATTGGGGATTGGAACATCTGTCATACATGGAGCAGCTGAGTGAACTCGAGTTGTTTAGCCTGGAGAAGGCTTAGGGCGGATCTTATCAATGTTCTTAAGTATCTGCTGGGAGGAGTAAAGAAGATAGAGCCAGACTCTTCCAGTGGTCCTGAGCAATCTGCTCTAGTTGACTCTGCTTTGAACAGGTGGGTTGGACCAGGTGCTGTCCAACATCATCCATTCTGTTACTTGGTAACAATTCTTTATTCTCCTATTCACGAATAAGGCGTGTAACTCTCATGACCCAGCTAATATCCTGTTAGTCACATGAATAAACAAAGATACTGCACTCACCAGTTAAACCATACAAGCAGTAGCTTAGGTGACAAGATCCATCAAAGATCCAGCCTGGCTTGATTTCCCTCTGGCCACAGAATTTCACTTAACTAAGCCTTGTGTTAGGAGGAACACGATGTGTGATTTACAGCCTAACAGTATGCTTAGCAGCTGTCAGAAACACTGTCTCTCATTCTGATTTAGTTCAGCCACAACAGGGCATCACAAAGGCCACAACTAAAATACTCCTTAATTCCATTAAGAAAGCACTGAACAAATAAAATGCAAAGCCCAAGGATTTAAAAAAACAGATCTTTCAACAGTTAAATATTTTCTCCCTATTGTTCATGGACATATACTACAAATACACTTCAGCAGACAAATCTCTCAGCTAATCCATATTACTTGATCACCTAACTTCTTTTAGGACGAAAAGCCTATGTAAGACTCACCCAAGCTATGTAAGAGTATGGTGAATAATTTTAATAATCTTTTCTTATATTTTAATCTCATTAGATACATCATAAAATTACTGACTAGGAGTTAAAAAAACACCAAAAGTTTGTCTGGGCAAACATTTTCCTCAGTTTCTGATCTCTGTTTACTTTTCTGAATTTTCTCTCTCTGTCAAAGCAACAGACAAAAGCATCAATCTAAAATCAGAAAACCAAAGGCTTCTTAAACACTTGGCTTTTATGATCAATTCCAAGTCCTTTGCATACCATGAACAAAGTAAAGTAATCCTTTGTAGAAGGATATTCACTTTGAGACACAAGGATCTTGACTGCAATTCTATCACGGTCTTCTATCAAATAAAAGGTGTCCAACTACTCGAAGAAGTCAATATGTCAATTCGTGGCACTGTGTAAATTCATAGCCCTGATGGTTCTTTTCTGCATTCACTAGAGAGAAGTTTTTGTTTACAGCCAGCCAACTCTGCACTTTACTGCACTGAAATGACAGATGCCAGACGTAGGTCCTCACTCTGCTGCTTGCTACTCAACGTCCTTACCTTGGAACACCAAGGTTAGTCTGGATGATGAGCCTTCTTAAGACAAACTTTAATCACTGGCAGAAGAGTGGCTGCATAAACATGTGGCTCCAGGGATCAGGAACAAGAGAGAGAGAGAGTAATGAGTGTCTGCAAACTGTGATGCAAAGGCTGAGTGTGAAAGTCACTCTAGCTCTCAAGACTGGACTTGCATCTAGAAGAGTTTCTCTGGAAACTCTATCATAACACCTCTTGCTCAACTGTGATTTTATTTTTTAATTTATACAGCTTCCTGATTTTATAGCAAAGACTCTAAATTACCCCTGGTCTTGTAATAAAATGATAGCTTTACTGCAACATGAGCTCAGAAAAATCCTCAAAGTTTACTGCCATGTCTCTGGCAGCTGTACAGACAGAAAAGCCAGCAAATAAACTCTTTCCCTATAAATCCTCTTTACATTTAGTTTGACATGGTAAATGTTAGTGTTAAAAATGTCTTTTAAAACTGTAAATAATTTGAAACAAACCTATTTAGCAGAGATAAAAAATTTTAGTGAATATAAATTCATGACTACCAAGAGATTTATGTAATTACAACTATTTAACAAGGCTCTTTGCTGACTTTGGCAGGAAAAAAATGAAACTCCTCCTAGTCAGATTTACACAAACCCAGGTCATCATTTACCACTAATATTCTGTGTGAGCTCAGACTGCAGTGATCAATAAGCAATGCTCTGTTGTCATGCACTTGAAGGACCAGGCATTCATTTTCATACCTATTTCAAAAAGCAAAGGAAAACATTCTAGTTTCATGTCCAAGTTGCTATTTCAATAGACACTTACCAAGTGAATACTTTAAATTATTCCTCCCATCTTCTCATCAGCAGTGAAACTTAACATTTATCAATTCCATTATAGTCTACCCCAGAACAGACTGTCATACTCACACAAAATGTGTATTTTTTTAAAGTCGACTCTGAGAGATGGGTTCTTCGGATGATAAAGGACAATCTTTGGTAATCTTTAGTGTCAAGGTTCTTTGAATGGGGCACACACATCCTTTTTGAGATGCTTACCCTATCTCAAGCCACTACTTCATAGAAGTACTATTATTATCTCTCAGATGACGGATCAGAAGGCCACAAGAGGAAGGGAAGCTCCCAGCCTCCAATCTTCCAGGGCAGTCTTCCAGGGCAGACTGTGAAATGGAGACTGGGCAATCTCAGCAAACAGCTCACTGTATCGAGAAAGTCTCTTCACTGAATGTTGTAGAAATCCAAGGGCCACCAAACGCTCCCCTTCCCGATTACTACATATGTATATTGTGACAAATATAGCAGTAATATTTTTCTGGAAAACTATGTAATTTTACACCCACTTTCTAAAGAGACAAACTTTGGTCATCTTTA
Organism: Oreocharis arfaki; assembly: GCA_013398015.1. NCBI lineage: Eukaryota > Metazoa > Chordata > Aves > Passeriformes > Paramythiidae > Oreocharis > Oreocharis arfaki. The sequence continues at coordinate 551,495 of VZRR01013569.1, read as the reverse complement.
TCTTCCTCCAAAAAGACTCCAGTCACAATGCTGTTTATTGCAAATCACTGCTATTTAGATCTGCAGTACTTGATCCTTCTAGCTAACCTAGCTTTGTCACTGACATTTGCATTTTGCCTTATTTCCTTCATCCCAGCACAGCAAGGGGGAAGAAAGCTGAAACTGATCTTGTTAAACAAAGACATTGACCTGTGGAGTTGAAACACTGTGGGTATTTAGTGGTGAGATTCCATCAGTGGAGAGAGCTGGTAACCCTGAAAATCCCATTTAACAAGAATGCTACTGGATAGCTCATCCTCAACCACCCATCACCACCAATATATGGAGCAGAACACCTTCTGTAGAAATGCTCAGATACACATCCAAGTGCATATGCACAGATAGATAAAAAGAAAAGCATAGATGGATGCATATATAAATACTTTTCACAGCAATTTCTCTGTCTTCAAAGCCCTTGGTTTCAGATAACTATCACTATTGCAGTTTCTGAAGAAGTCATTTTTAGGAATGACAGGAGCCAAATCTTTCTCCTGTATCAAGCAAAATTATGCAAAAGTGGTTTATGAAGCTTTAACCATAAAACATTTAAAGAGCTTTACCTTCTCTCTACTTATGGTCGCCTTTCAGCCAAGTACTCTAACAAAAAAGAGTGAAAATGTTATTTTGCTCTAAGAAAACTTTTCTAAGTGTGCTCTGGTAGGGGTTTTCTGGTGGGTTTGGTTTGTTTGCTCCTTACACTCCCCTCATGTATCAGTCCAAATTTTAGAATGAAATTAGACTTTCTCATTCTTAACTTTTTCTTTCTCCTCTTGACATATAACATCTGAGTTTCTAAAGGAGGACATTCATACAAACAGTGCATATTCCTCTCTTCAACAATCACATTAAAAACCAAAAAAAAAAAATAGACAATATTCAGAGCTGATACTAAAGAAGACCAGAACATCTTCATAATAGACAACTGCTGCACTTTTCCTGTTGCCAATTACGATTCCAGCTTTTTTGTTTGTATGTTTCCATCAGCTCACAGCTTCTTGCAAGCCACTGGAAACAGCTAGATTATAAAATACAATCAAGCTGCCTCCCCAGCTGCAACACAAGTTACTATTTTTTTTTTCTATCACCAGATTCTAGTTTCACAGAATAAATAAATCAGTTGCCAAGGTTTTCCATGAGTTTCCTCATCACTGCAAAGATTACTGATTAATGTTAAAATGTTCCTTCCTGCATTGCACAGAAACATGATCTATTATCCTGTGTTGGAAGGAAGTAATATGAGAGAGGACTGAAGTGCCTGAATTGTCTGGGATTATCATCCCAGTCCTTGAATGAAAATTCATCATTGCTGTCAAGATTAACGGTGAATTCTGTAGTGCTTAAACTTTAAAGATGTGCCATTAAAACAGGACAATTTTAAGAAAAAAGTTCAAAATGTGTGGCTCTATTTTTACATCTCAGTTTTTTATCAGGAGAGACAGCTGGTCTCACCAGAGCAGAGCAGAGGGGCAGAATCCCCTCCCTGGCCCTGCTGCCCACTCTGCTCTGGATGCAGCCCAGGACACATTTGCCTTTCTGTGCTGCGAGTGCACATGGCTGGGTCATGTCCAGCCTCTCACCCAGCAGCACCTCCAGGTCCTGGGTAGGGCTGCTCTCCATCTGTTCATCCCACAGACTATGTTGATCTCAGGGTTGCCCCAACCCAGGTGCAGCATCTTGTACTTGGTCTTGTTAAACCCCATAAACCTGCAAATTTGCTGAGGGTGCACTTGATCCCTTTGTCTGTCATTAACGGAGATATTAAATAACCGTGGTCCCAGTATGGACCCCTGAGGGGCACCACTTGTCACTGATGTCCATCAGGACTCCGAGCTGTTGACCATGACCCTCTGGATGCAAGTGTCCTCCCCTCAAATCTCTCTCTTGCCATTTTAGAAAGAAGGATGCTATGGGGGACTGCTTCAAAGGCTTTACAGAAGTCCAGATAAATGATATGCGAAATGCTTCTCGTGTTCACTGATGGAGTCACTCCAGCACAGAAGGCCACAGGGCTGGTCAGGCAGGACTTGCCCTTGGTGAAGCCGTGCTGGCTGTCCTGAATCACCTCCCTGTCCTCCATGTGCCTTAGCACAGCTTCCAGGGGGATCTGTTCCATGATTTTCCCAGGTACAGAGGTGAGGCTGACAGGTCAGTAGTTCCCAGGGTCTTCCTTTCTGCCCTGTTTAAGGTGGGTACAAAGTTTCCCTTTTTCCAGTCACCTGGGACCTCACCTGACTGCCATGGCTTTTAAAATATCATGGAGACTGCCTTGGCAACTACATCAGCCAATTCCCTCAGGACTCTGGGATGCCTCTCATCGGGTCCCATAGACATATGTACATTCAGGTTCCTTGGTGGCCATGAACCTGATCTCTGCTTACAGTGGAATGAACTTTGCTTCCCCAGTCTCCATCCTGCTGTGCCTCCACTGGAGAGGTGTGGGAAGAGAGGTTGTCCCTGAGGACTGAGGGAAAAATTGGAGTACCTCAATCTTCTTCTCTCTGGTAGAAGTGTCTACTACCTGGCTCGATGGCTTACATGCTAACATGCAAACACAAAGTCCAAGCCCGCAGTTCATCCAGTCCCTTTACTGCCACCCATAAAGGATTAAATAGTGTCGTTGTCATATCCAAACCAGTCCAGTTTTGGATCTGTATTGCTCATTCTTTTTCAGCTACTACAGTCATTGCCTAAAATGTCAAAGCCAAGCAGCCCTTTACAAAAAAGACAAAGTGGGAAGCAGAATTCATTCATAATTCTAAGGACAGATAGATCTGAAAAGTTCTCTGTGAAATCCATTTCACAATTCAGTCATGCTGAGAGAGCTCTTATCTGCCAAGATTTCAGATGGGAGGGTGTAAAGGAAGGTGTTTGAGCCATCATAAGACATAAGACAATATAAAAAAACTGTAGGGATAAAAAAAGGATGGAACACTTATTTTTACTAAACTTATTTACAATAAAAGTTTGTTATCTTTCTAAATACATGAGCTGGTGATGCTCTAACAAGAACCACTTTGTAACCCACCTCTCAGCTGTGTATATTCATGCAAGATAAAACTCTTCCCGTAGTCATTCTCACTCACAAGGACAGCACAGGGAGACAGCGAGAAAGGTAATGTGGAAACAGCTATACAGTTCACAGATTGCCTGGCACACCACTCAATGGGCGCTGGTTTAGTTCGCCAGGAGATTAAAATATTCATGAGGACGCTGAGTATGAAGCATGTTTACATACCCCTCATCTGCATGTGCTCAGCTAATTCTTTATCCTTGGCTCCGAAAGCCACTCGGCTGTTTCATACTTTTCTGAACAGAACTGTAAAATCAGAACTTTCTGGTCCTGCATGTCTCTTGTCAGTAACTCACTACACAGTCTGCTAGCTGCCAGTAGATTTTGTTAGCTGCCAGCCTAGGAAATTCAACCTGGGCAGTGAAAGGAGCCAAGTTTCTTTTCCATTCTGCTTTAAAAGGACTCTAGACCAATATGCTTTCTCTTACACGTGACACATGTAAGAGATGACAATCTCGTGGTTTCCAAAGTATCCTACACTACTCACTCTTTGTATGCTCAAGGATCTACCACAGCAAGGTAAAAAACTGAAAAATGGACCAGAGGTGGTGGTGCCTATCAATATTCAGTGGCAGAAAACACACGGGCAAGAGAAGCTTAAGTGTGATTTGCAGGTAAACCATATTAAGATGATGTTTGCCCCACATCTGGAGAATGGGTATAAGACACTGAATTGGGCAAAGAGATCTCACATTCACTGCTCTAAACTCAGCAAGGAATATAAACTTTGGACAGTTTTCAAGTTTGTTAAGCAGCGAAGACAGAAAAAGTCCAGTTTCTTTGTCTAACAGCAATTTACAAGACATGGGAAATAGCAGCACCGAGGCAGAGTCTGTGCACCTGGCAGAAGCTGAGTACCGACCACATTCAAACTGTCAGTCACATGATAAACCTGCTATTTTTTGGATCTACAAACTGGAATAGAAACCAGGTACTACCTTACTATAACCCCCTCACAACCATAATTTAAAAGACTTGCTGGCTTGCCTGACAAACAGAACAAAAGCTGTCACTTGTGTGAATAAGAAACGCTATTTCACGTTTCCTACTGTACTTCTCAAATGATTAAAAACCAAAATTCAACCATGGAATAAAAGTGTACTGTTAGCAAGCCTTCACCTACAATGGGATAATCACGGGAGAGAAAAAGTAAAGTTTAACCCAAAAGCCCACTCAAATTCTAGTTTCCCCAAACTAAGCCTGCAATCTCCACAAGGCTATTCTAAGCAGACAGAAACAGAATGGTTTACCTGCTGCATAACAAGCCAAAGGGTCTTTTTTCAACAGGAACAAAATGAAAAGTCTTAGGTTTTCGAGTTTCCCTGTTACACCAGAAATTTCAAGACGTAGATGTGTAGACAGAATTTTAAAACACTGTATTTGAATCCAGAAAAGAATAAATGATTTTTAAAAAAAACCCCCAAAACAAAACAGACAAAAAACCCACCAAAAAACTACACACAAACAACACCCACAAATAAACAAACAAACCCCTTGATGTCCTCTTTGCCACTTGGAAACTCCTGTCTTTGAGTCTTCCTACTTGCTGCTTCCCTTCCTGTCTGTCTCACTTTATTGCAGACTCCTGCCCATTCTGGTGAATTTCCCCACTGAATGCCACACCAGATATGCCTTGCACTGTTCACAAACTTCACCCAGGCTTCACCCAGAATATCTTGTCTTTATGTCTTGCACAACTTCTGTTTAATTTTTTGGGCTGTCACTGGCTCTTATAACTGTCTAAGGATGGGTCTTGGGACTAAGCACAATATATTGCTTTCTGTAATGCACTGTGAAAATCTGTAGACTACATTAATCTTAGAGAATAAATATCAGCAGTACATGCTGACAAAGAAAATTGAATTATCTGAGCTGCATTTCCTCCCAGACTGGCTCTATTTTTTTGATTTCTGATTCCATTGCTTCTTTGTTTTGATGCCTGGCCTTTTATTTAGGTTCTCTGTCCTATTGCCCTACCTCCCTGATTCCATGTGGCCACAGCCATTCTCCTACCACAGGAGAAATCCCTTGGTCCTAAGAGGGAAGAGAAGTGTTTTGTGCAATTAGACTCATGTGAAACACATGGTGATCAGTGATGATGCAATAATTTCAGTGGGGACAGGATTACAGGTGAATGGCATGAAAGGATAAGCCTGAAGACTGTTAAGGAATGGCTCCAATGCACTGACAGTAGTTAATTCCAACCCTGGTTTTCCAGGAGGAGCAACGAGAGTCTTGAAAAAATCTGTCCAATAAGTTGCATTATAGCAGTGACCCAGCACAAATGTGAGAAAAGGGAGATCTGTCAGTGACCAAAAGGCAGCTTTTGAAAGGTAGGAGCAGATAAGTACCTGACATCTGTAAAGAGAGTTAGAAAACATCACTGTCTGATAGCAAAAAGTGTCAATTAAATGCAGTTTCTAATCAACCAACACAGAAAGAGCTTCGATTTCACAATCATCAGTTACTACCCAGCAGATGCAGAATTTACAAACAGCTAATACATTTTTAAATGGCTACAAGGGGATCACAGATCCAGCCACAGCTATGAACAAACCTTCTCTATGCCTAAGAGTTGTATCAATCCAGCCGCAAACCCTGGATGCCAACACTCTCAAATGAGCCTGACCATGCATTTACAGTACTGAACATGACCAGGTAAAGGGACTATTGCTGTCAGGGTTCACAAAAACAGATGGCACAGAGATGGTTTCCTCACGAACTTATTTATTTTTTCCCCCATAAACTCGCAGGGTATAAATATGGAATAGATTTTGCCTGCTTAACTGTTGTAGTCATGGAAACCATGCAGGTTCTTTAAGGAGAAAGGAATCAAAAAAGGACATAGAAATATAGGCAGTGTATTTTGGAGATAGAGGACACGATTTCTTTGCTAAGAAAGAATACTGTGGCATATTTTAGTACATACCATTTGTGACTACCACTGCATTTTAAACTTTAGATTCCTCTGTACAGGCAAAGGGAAATGAAACAAAAGAAAAAAACCACGAAATACCTGGTGACTTCCTGCCTACCAGGAATCTCTGCAGTTAGGTAGAAGAAGGACATTACNCCAAAAGAAAAAAAAAAAAAAAGAAATATTTTTTGTATGGTATCTACATGTCAGACCTTTTTAAAAAAAGAAATGATACAATAATAATTCTTGCACAAACATTACATTTCAGGTTCCCCTGTCTTGTAAAAATGGGTCTTCATCCTGCCTCAGGTGCCTTCATGCCTAGCTGCTGGATATATCCCTTTCTTTTTTTTTTTTGCTTCTTTCTCACTTAGAGATAGTAGTAGTAGTAGATAGAAAAAGCTGCAAGAATCAAAGCAAACAATGACACAAGGACAATCCATCTGTCCTATTTTTCAGATGTTATGTATAGTTTGTCACATGGCAACAGTTCTCTATTATCCTAACAGCAGTTCCTTCCATATCCAAGCTCGGCTCTTTGCTGCAAGAGCACTGCAAGACACGGCCCCTTCCTCTCACTCCATATGCAAGCAAACTGTCTCTGGATGTGTGTTAATATGCAAACTCTAATAACATCAGCTTATGAAACACAGATCTGTCCAACTTGGATTAGCACCTCCACTCAATATTCTGGAGGTCAAGAACAGAGACTCAGACTTTGCGGCACCCATTGGGAGTCTCTGAGCACCTTAAAATTCACGTGCTGGCGATCCAGATTCCAAATACCACTGGGAAATTTGCTGTCTTTCTCAAGAATCAAGGCATAGAGATATCAGAACCACAAAGCAGAATGCGCTGTTTCAGATGTACACCAGATCAATGGTCAACCATATATACACAGGTTTTGGTGTTTCAGAGCAATGACATACTAGAAAATCCAAAGAATACCACAAAGTAACTGCAAACTGGGAGCTGGGGGAAAATCCAGCAATGTGCAAATGAATGAGTGAGGTTTGAAGCTTGCTGTGAGTTTAACTTCTGATATTTCAACAAGAATTTCCCAAAATATATGACAAAAAACAACCAAACCAAAAAACCCCATCTGGAAATAGTTTAAACTACTTGTTTCTAGAAGAAAAAAAATTTAAAACCACCATGTGTTGCCATTGTATGGGATGACATTAGCACTGGGAAACATGGGAGAACTTGTTTATACTGACATGCTTATTTCACTATCAGTACAGCTACAATTCCCAGTGCAAAGTTACAGCTATTTTCTAGGGTGCTCTCACAGAACACACTTGTAAAACTCTTCAAAGGTTGTCTTCAAAAACCTCCTCAGGAGCAGGATGTCAAAGCACATCAGCGAAGCACACAACAGTGTGAGGAAGAGAACACTGGCTGAACTAATGGACACAATTTGAAGAATCTAAAACAGAACAGGATCATTCCACAGTGCCAGCCAGCAGAATGTTAAGCACAAAAAGTCTGCAAGATGCAACTGTGTAACTGGAATAAAAATTAAACAAACTCACAACATATGCTCAGTTCTGATTTACAGGAGAGACTGGGTCGGACAAAATTAATGCTGCCACACCCTTCAGGACCACTGAAATTCTAGGTATATCCAAGTACATGGCTCAGCCCATTTTGCCTCTTAATGACATGTATTCTTTGTTCTCCTCTTCTGAGGAAAATTAGTGCTTAATCCTACAAAGAGAACACCTCTGAACTTCAATGGAACTACGCCATACATGCACAAATGTTGATCTCTATCAGGGAATACACTATTCCAATTCAGTGACACGAAGAAATCAAAACCGTATTTCTGGGATAGCAGGACCACAGAACTTGAATACACCAGTATCCAGCTAAACAATATAAACAAAATTGTGTATTAGCTGTAAGACACTGATATGACCACTATTCTCTGTGTTTTCTCCACTACACTACAGCAAAAGTATGAGCTTGGAATTGATTATGGTCAGAAGCATTTTCTATGGCTTTTCCCATTATTTCCATTGCAATATCACTAGAGATCCTTATACCCAGTCCAGGAGTCCATAGTGCTACACAAAACCAGAACTGAAGGATAATCATTGTACACAAGAGCTCAAGCGTTTTTGCATCTTGTAGTGGGCAATACCTGTCACATTTCTCCTCCAGCCTTTGAACACTCTGGGAAGTGGTTGAGCCACCATCCTTGGAGGTACTGAAAAAGATGTGCAGATGTGGCACCTGGGGACATGGTTTAGTGATGAACCTGGCAGTATGGGGGGAACAGTTGGACACCATGGTCTTAAGGGTCTTTTCCAACCTAAGTGATTCTATGGCATTGTGATTACTTTAGGGAAAGAATCAGCAGATTTATAAGGCACAACAAGCACCACCATCATCACCGGCTGATCTGAAAGAAGTCTGCACTCTTTAAGACCCAACCACCAAATTATAACTAAATCAGCAAAGGGGAACCTATGGTAATACTAGGCAAAATATCAAGCTATTTATTGTCTTGCTGGATCTACCTATTACAGGGAACACTCAAAGACTCTGTTATCTCCTTTATGTTCAGATTCAAAAATATCATCAAACCACTAATTCAAAGAAAAAAATCTGCAACACATTTCCCAATTTACTACTTCAGGAATATATTTACAGTCTCCTCTATATATGCAGATGAGGTGACTTTCTACATTTATAATGCATTCACTGAAAAGCTCTCATAAAAACATAATTCCTGCTCCCATATCCTCCACTCAAATATTACTCATACAGAAATTTCCTTCATCAACGAGACAGAATAAAGCACTTCCCAGTCCAGCTGACTCATCATTAGACCACATCTCGACATCATGCAGCATGAAACTTCGTGCTCACTTTTAAGAAAAGACCAATATAAAGGATTTCAGCTGAAAGGCATCTTCAGACCCATTTATTTCATGTTCACTCAGACAACTTTGTTTTCAAAGCTAACACTTTCTCCTGATCATGCACACAGGTACAGGCACTATATGGTCCTAAACCAGGCCAAATGTCTTCATAAGATACTGCTAAGATTTTTAATTGTGTCCTCAAGCCTGTAAGTGATGTCTTCCCTATCTGCCTTGGAAACCTGGACTTCATCCTTGCTTCTATCATAAATTCCAAAACTGTCAGAGGCCCTTCAAATTGCTTTTGAAATATTTCTTTACAACACCATTTTTTTTAGACATCACAGACAGTATCAAAAATATCACAGGCAACATAAAAAATGATAGCTTGCAAACCAAAGCAGAAAACCTACAGATCAATTACCTTGCTTCCAGGCAAAAAGCATTAATCTAAAATATAAAGAAACACCCACTCCAACATCAGCATATTTCTGTTGTTTTTATGGAACATGAGAATTCCTCTCCATCCACCATCATCCACCATGCACAAACCCAAGCTGAAAGTGACCTGTCTCTCTCTCTCACTCCCTCGCAAAATAAGGTAGGTGTCAACTCCTTTCTAGAATTGCAGAGGGGTATCAGCTACTTCTTTTCTCAGCAGTTTAAGTGGCACACATCTAATTAAACTCAGAAAAGTGTTTTCTGTTTCTATCACAGACTCAAAGATTAACTAGCGTAGTTAAAAGCCTGTGCAGTTTTCACAACTACAGCTTGGTCTAATAAACTCCACGCTCTGTTTCAGCGATGCCCCATCGTCACCATGCCTGTAATAACAACATGATAATGATATGCAGACACACCCTTTCTAAGCTTTCTCACAGATGTCAGTGTGATGTACAGTGAGCAAACAGCCTACACTTTCATAAAGAGTAGTGTTTGCAGGGTGAAGAGGAGCTTCCTTGCTCAAGAGATTCCAAGCAGCTTGCTTTCTTTCCTTCTTTCGGCTGCTAAAATAATCTTGTGAACATAGTTAACACAAATCCCTTTGAAAGAGCCCAAAGATTAATTTCCAAAGATACTGTATGCACTATGTCTGTAGAAATACCATTTCCTCACTGGGTTTATAATTATTTCACATGGGCACAATTATAACAGTCACACCATATGGTTTTCTCTTCTTCATGTAATTTACTAAATTATTATCTCCTGAAGACCTTAATATCTTTAATTCTTTCATAGCAAGAAAATAATTTTTTCTTTGATGTAATTTTCAACACAAAGACGTGAAATTGAGTCCCTACCTCTTTCAGAACCACATTCCCTGCTTCCTGTCCCTGCTTCTGTTCCACGACACAAATTGTTTTCCACTGACATTCTCCTGCTTGTCTTGAAACCTCTTTATAAAACTGCATGAGAAAGATTTCAGTATTCTATGGCTTTGCCTCGGAACCCTGCAGCACCTGAAAAACATCGGGCCTCTCCTCCTAAAAGCAGTTAGCATTCAGCAGCCATACTCCGTCACTCCATAAAACCAAGCATCACTATGCACCAAAGCTGTCTCCAGCAGCTGGGTAGCCAGTTATTCCACTCAATAACAGGTAGTGTCCTTACCTACAGCTAGCCTGAAGGAAAATCCAGAAACTGTGCATGCTCTGAGATGACTGAGCCTAAACCCCTCTGTGCCATCCTACCTGTGCCTGCCCTTGGTAGAGGGAACAATCAGAAATCACCCATTTGGCTTCTACACTTCTCCTGATTCTGGCACCGAGGGACAGAATTGCATCCCAGACCTGTGACACTCCTTGAACCAGCCATCGAGTGTAAACAGAGCCATTGGATCTGAAAGAAACTATGACCTGGGTTTTCCCCATTATTTTCATAGAGACATTCCTCGTGGCTCTTCTTTGCAAAGGAACAGGACAAGCAGCACAAATTACTTCACAAACCAGAGCAAGCTGCACTGCACAAATAGGCAGGTTTTCAGTATTTCTTTTTTTCTTAATCAGTTTTTTCTAGATGTAACTCTATTTCCATCAAAATGCTTCTAAATAGTGTCAGTTTCTACAGTAAAAACTTATTCCAATAAAACTTACTATTATGTAAGCTTATTATTTATATGAGGTAAGGAGAAACTTACCCAACTGAGATGTCTCTCATCATGTATTGTTTTCTCTTAGCTAAACTACAAATATTTACCTCCCAATTGTTTTTTCATTAATTAATCACATCACCATTGATTCTTCACGCTTTGCTGACGGATGTCTTATTGTATTTCTGGTAAATTATGCCTCACGACAGGCAGTTTACTATGTAACACAAACTAAGAAAAATTGCTCACTATCTTCCCCATCTATTAGGTTTTACTTCTATATCTGTATCATCAAAAAGCCTTTTATAGCCTCTCCATGATACTCACCATTTCAGGGGATTTGTGTTAAATTTCCCTTGAACTTTCTTGTTTTCTGATTTGATTTTCTTTTCTAAGAAATTCTTAATTTTTGGTGTCAACTCTTAGCATGAAAGTAAAATTCACAGGGTGTTTTTGATTTTATTTAGCTTAACTTCTCTGTTTTTTTGCTGCTTGCAAATTGATCATTACAGCAATTCAGTTGCAGAGAGGTTCAACAAAAAAAGATTTTCCTCTGAAACAAATAGAGGATAGTAAGGAGGAAGAAAAAACATTTTGCTTTATATGGAATTTAAAAATAGTAACAAAATTAATTTTACCAGTGCTGAACCCAAAACTTCTTTCCCAAAGCTGATTTTAAAGCAACCTTTAGTTCTTTTGTGTTCAAGATACGGAATATGGTACTTGGCCATTTAGCTCAATCTTTGGACTTGCAGGGTCTCAAAGTATACTAAACACTGAAGTGATGGACTGAGACCTAAGGATGTGTTGTCAGTGTTGTTACACTGTCAATTATGGTGCCAATGCCAACAATCCATGGAAAACCATTTGCCACTGGATTAAGGGAACCTTACTACTGCTTCCACCTGTAAAGTAACACACATTACATCAAATTCTGAAAAATAAAAAAAACAGTGACAGAGGTGACAGATGGAATTAAGACTTCATCTCTGATCAAGTTATAGGTAAAATATTGTTTTAGTTACCCTAATGCCTCATAATTAAGCAGGTAACAAATGCCTGCAAGAGAAACTTAAAAGCCATGTCTAAAAAATCAGAGGCAAAAGCCAACCAGGGTTTCACAACTTTTGAACATGCTAAATTCAAATTGCATTGTTTTGGAGAGCTACTGAATTTGTCTTTTATTCACATTATTCACATCACTGAAACATCACTTTCAAGAAATACAGGAAACATTAGCAGTTACCTCGGTTGGAAAGGCTTTCACCCTGAATACTTGAGAAGGCTATGGGACCTGACAAGTTTCTATAGTGCTCTCAGTGACTTTTACTGTACAAAGACTAAAATTACAGTGTTTACTTGGGATATTATTTGCACTGCCTCTGGAAATAGTGCCACAGTTGTCAATTATGATAAGATCTCTCTTCCGCTTTCTTGCTAGTTCCATTTTGCTGTGTGGAGAAACAAACCCAGTGCTATCACTCTCACCAGCCGGGGAATTTATTAGCAAACCACTGGGCTCCTTCTGCCTCAGGATGTCTGCTGCCTGACTGCTATTTTTGCAATTTCAGACCACGGCTGTGGCTGGTGCACAGTGAAGAAATGCAAAATGCCAATTCTGTTTCAAAGCATCGTAAGAGAAACTGCAGATACTCACCAAACTATTCCCTGAGCCCCAGAGCCAATGGGTTTCAAGTTCTGGTAGCGTTTGAGAACTGTGAAGGTCGAGTCACCTACTTCCACGCTGTAGAACTGGTTGTCAACTTTGCTTTTGCTCATGTTGTAATGTTTGGCAATATATGACACATCCACTTGTTTCCCAAATCCCTGTTGTACAGAAGAAGGGAAGGGGAGAGGAATTGGTAAAAATAGAGAAACCAAGGCTGGTAAAACATAAGAATACTGATAAAGCACTGACAGCCTAATTTTTCAATATAAATTCCTGTCATTTTTGGCTCATTTTCATAAATACTCTATCAAACCTTCTCTCATGCAGGAGGTCACCATAAAAAGGCACTCATTAAAAAAAACTACTGAAAACATCATCTCCAGCTGATGTTTGTGACACAGTTACTGCCAGCTACTGGTCTCCGCCTGCCATCACTGCTGCTTCATGTTTTCTTGCTGATTCTGCCCTCATCTGTATTGCAATAAATTTAAAGCAAAATGACTTTCATCAGTGTGAAGTGGGACAAAAGATACAGGAATCAGGCTCTTCATCACTGATCAGACAGAGCACGCAAGTGTATTCCCATGAGTGCTAAAACTTTCCCTAAGCACCAGATAAAGGCCCTGAAAACCTTTCAAAAGGAGCTGCCAAAGAAACAGAGAGCAGCTTATGAGACAAACTGTGACCCACCATGGCCCAGTATCATGAAAAAGTATTATTCAGAAGTATTATTCAGAAGTATTCAGAAGTATTATTCAGTAGCTCTGGAGGTGTTCAAGAGTTCTGGTTTCCTAAGGATAGGAGGAAGAGTTGCTGTCATGACCTAACAAAACCATTAGTACCAAGCAAATGCCAGTTTTCGTGACACAAAACCAAGTTTGTGCTTGCACTGTAGCTAGCACTGCACAGCAGTGTTCCTCCCCAAAACTGTAAAATTAAAAACTTATAATTTTTACAAGACTAATAAAACCCTCTCTCAAGTTTGTAAAATTACTATGCAGTAAGTTACATTATAACCACTTTATGACTACTGCTGAGCTCAGTTCCCTATGGACTATGGAGAAAATTTATAGTAATTTGAGAGAAAAATCAGATTTAAGTGCTTGTAATTTAGGATTCTATACTACATGATGCTGAGCACAGGATGCAAAAGCCCAACATATTACAACAGATCATCCCTAAAAGAGTTGACAGTTCAGTTATGGAAGCCAAAACATGTCCAAATGCTTTCTATAGGGAAAAGCAAAAACCAGCTATGCCTCTGTTTATCCCTTTTTTTTCAATGTTCCCAAACACAGCTTCTGAATTTTATTATTTGCTCTATTATAAACGTCCTTCCCCAAAAAATCAACTACATGATGTGTTTATGGACTACTCAGTTGAAATTTGATGGAGCCGGGAAAAAAGTTATGTTGATTTTGATCACATTACTCTTTCAATTAAAAAGGACATCATTCCAGTGTTCCCAAAATCTGGCCATTAAAACCAGATTACTGCCCTTGCAGAGAACTTGGATTTTAAGGTACGCCTTAGAAAAATTATTATTTTTCTGTCCATTATCCAACTGAAAGGCCCTTTGGCACTGGACAGCATCATCCTAAACACCTCACTTAGAGACTTTGAAACATTTTAATAAATATGTAATAAAACATTTAATAGGCGTTTAATAAAACATCTTCCATTCGGTGAAGAGAGAAGCACAAGTTTGCCTATTCAGCTCAGGTATTCATGCCAGGCCTGAAATTTAGAGGTTTTTTGGTTTTTTTAATAACATGCTCCAGATTGACAGGAATTTCACAGCTCCCTCTGGCTAGACAAACACATTTGGAGCGTGTTTTTTTCTGATGTCATTATCAGAACAATGCAGGACATATTCAGCATTAACACCCATTACTCTGAAACCAGACTTTATATATAAAGCGTCAGCATAAAAATTGTATTCCTGAGTGAGCCTGACTCATAGCCAGCTCCTCTGGAAGTACAGATAGAGAGAATTTTTTAAAACAAATTGGATGACTGTGTTAAGGCTTGGATGAGCCAGGCCTGCCACAACTTGTTTGTGTCCTTACTCCCAAGCTACCTGACAGCTCGTGGTGTGGTGTGGAGCTACATGGGAACACATATTTTATCACTTCTATGTCTAAAATAGAAAATACTTGCTTTTAAGTTAGCCTGACCATGTGAACTACTAGCCTCAGGAAACTCGTGCTGCACAAAGTGGGATTTCTGAAGTACTGAGGTTCCAGCAGCTGGTTATTTTAAATCCAGAAATGTCTTAAAAAGCAATTAAAGCAGCCCAGAACCATTCTGTAGTACCTCAGTTACACGGGTAATTAACATACCCAATTGCTTCAGTCAACAGCAATTAAAGTCGTGGGACCCAGAAGACTACAGCTGGTAAGAAAACAGAAATGGCCTGATGAGCAGCTCCCCTCTGCACAACACAGACCATTCCTATGACAATCTGCTCCTAAATGTGTGTGTTCTATTTTTCATGGAATCATTTTTTCTTTTTACATTAGTATCTTTTTCCCTACTTAAAAATTTCTGCCCCATAGGGCCTTTGATAGAAAACAAACACCAAGCATTACTTCTAAAATTCAAGGCAGGCTGATTTACTCTGAAGTTCACTTCAAGCAGAATGCCTCCTCTGAGTGACAAAAAATTCAGCTTTATGGACAGACCAAACAGCCTCTAGGTCATCCACTACGTTGCCTCCTCACTTTAAACCCACAGTGCTAAAGAACTACAAAAAACCCCTACTTTCTATTTTCCAATTTTTACCAACGCCTAAATAAGCAAAACAAAAGCACAGTAAGGCTTCTAAAGACCAATGCACTGCTTCCTTATATAACAACCAGCAGAAGAATGATCCTTGTCATGATGCTGATTTAAATCAAATCCCTAAATCAATGAATTAACAGCGTTATTGGATTAATCACATTTGATCAGATGCCCAAACCAAGCTGACACCTAATCAAGAACCATCTCTGGTTGATTCAACAGCCACTTCCTAATGAGGACAAGGGAATGGCAGTTTTGTTTCACTCCAAAATTAAGGCAAAAAACCTTTTCCCTTTAGTAAGGAAATTCATACTCTTAACAGAGCATGCCAATGTTAGTTTTTGTTTCAAACCCTGAAGAAAAGGTTCCTCTCCAAATCTTCAAACTCACATATCTCATCTTAAAGAAGCCTGCACACAGCATTCTGGTCTTGCCCTGTTATGTCCTCAGTGCTCACTCAAACCCCTTCCAGAAGCCTTGGTGTTGGTGCAGATATTAATATTCCCCCAGCTGCCCCCATGCACACCACTAAGCTATTTCAGACTCAGGTTTTACTGCACAGTGCTTACAAGTTCTGCACAGGCAGCTGAAGTTAAAGTTTTGATTATGTGACATCAGAAAGGAACCCAGAGCTAGGAAATTCCTGTATGCACTCCTCTGTATATGCACCTAACCAGAAACTCCTTTCAAATGTGATTGAGACTCACATCATAAGAAACTAGGAATCAGCACTTCATTAAGAAATAGATGGGGGAAGGAAGTTTGTAGATACACATGGCAATCAGGTTTGCTTCTTAGGATATCATAGTAAAAATGTATAGGTCTCATATAGTAAAGTGAATTCCAGTGAGTTAATAAATTTTCAGGTGAACTTCAAATGAACTTGGGCAAGCTACAGTACTGAGGCCCCAGAATAGCAGTAAACATTGCAGGTGTGAAACTTCGAACAAGACACATCTAAGTTTCTCAGACCTGTGTCTAAAATGAAAGATTATTCCCCAGAGACAAAGTATGCATTGGACTGCCATTTGTTCTTAGTTTCTATAAATATTTGGACAATGAAATCGCATTTATTTTACACTGATAGCTTTCATTTCATATGTACAAAAATGTATGAACCATCATTTTCTCCTTTCAGTGCCTAATTGAAAACTTCTAACACACACACACATTCCCCAATGCCATTCTCTTTACTCCATACTGAGAAATTTAAGAGAAGTGAAAGTTTCTCAGCCCTGAAAACCTAACTATCCTTAAGTTAGCTCACTTAATCATGTATCCACACTTGCAACGATGTTTGCTTAGTATCCTGACAAGTGAGAAAGAGAAAAGAAAATAAACTGTCAAGACTCAAGCATTTGAGATGAACGAAAATGATACTCTCACCATTACTGTTTAGAGAGCATATATTTTGCTTTCAAAGGACAAATATTTAAAAATTCCATGAAACTCAAATAATTTACTTCCTCACACAGAGCTACAAATGGTATTCTTTTCCTTTCTTTCAGAGTACAGAGAGCAAAAGAGTTAAGAAGCCCAACAGAAGCACAATGATGTTGTTTTCTGTATTATAAGGCGAATTACTTCCTGATATCCCATTTTATTTGTCCATTTCTATCCTACAAAATAACTATACTTATTATATTTCACTGACAGACCTTTTTTTCCGAATATTATTCCTTCTATTATTGGTGAGCCTAAAATACGGCAATTTCTTGCAGCTCAGCATCTCATGCATTTCCGCTTTTAAAAATACAGACCATCCTAGCGGTAATTTAAGGCAAATTGCTCTCCTTTGCATCTCCAAGACAGCAAGTGCTGTCACAGAGTGTGCTGGCAGCATCAGCAAGAGGGGACACTTTACCTCGGTGTTTGTATCCTTCCTTGTCTGCCCACAGAAACCCCGGCGGGAACCCCCTTTTGAGGGTGCCACGGTGCAAGGCTACTGAAATCAATTAAAACCCTCCACGTGTGTTAATGCAGGTGAGCAAAAGAATCAGATGGAAGACTGAAAGGCTGACTCCCAACCTGCAGTTGGCCCGGAGCCCAGAGATGGGCAGGATGGAGCAGAGAGGATGTTCTGAGCCTGATGTTACGATGGCTCCCCAGGGGCCCCCACATCTCCACCCTGCTTCAGACAAGGAGACTGATATGGACCACTGCACACCTGAGAGGTGAGTGCATTTGGTTCCTTCAGGATCCAAAAGGATAATATCTTAAAGCTACCATTTAACCTTAAAAGTCAAATGCTGAGGTTGTACAGACTGAAATTCACGAGTATGGTAAAGCCCTCAGTCTTCTTGCCAGCTCCAAAAACGTGCATAGAGGCGAGCTCTGCTCACCTGGGTGCATCTGCTAAGTCAACAGCACTATGAATTTAATGGCTATCCTCCCACTTGTACAGCTGTAATTCTCAGTGAAGTTTCAAGAGCCAGAATTCCGGCATGAACATGCATTTACTGAGCCCTCTGCTTCAAATTTAATGCTCTCAGGTTTTGCTGTGTAAATTTAAATGGCCACAGAAGCTGTCACTTGGGAAATACAGAGTATCTTTGTATAGAAAGATCTACTACATTATTTTTAGTTGTGTATTCTGTATATGATACATTTATGTCAGAAATTATATCTATTTTTTTCACCATAAAGCCAGACTTCTCACTTATTCTGGCTCTCCCTGAATTCAAAAGTCCATAAACAGTGATCCAATCTCCTACACAGGGTTTCATTTTGTGCGTGTGTGTGGCTGGATGTAATACAACAGATTTTGGTCTTACCAGCCGCATCACACCACAGTTCTCCAGTCTTCCACCTAATTCTCATCCTGTGAGGCTTATGTTAGTCACCCCATCTTCCTGATTTCAGTGTGGTTCAAGTGGGATTTAAAAGCTAATTTTCAGCCTTCTTTTAAATCTCTCTCCAGCTGTCTTGCCTCCCAGAGAGGGGGCTCTATGCTTTCATCCTTTCAAGTAGACAACTGACCCCTGCAAACAATCCAACCATGATTGATCAGTGACTGATCTTTTTGCATTTGCTTTATCCACTCTATTTTAACATATCATATTAAAATACCTTATTAAGTGGACTACAATATTTCTTAGTGCTGGATGGGTATTTTTTTTTGGTAGGGTCGTTTTTTTTGTTGTTCTGTTTTTTTGTTTAAACACTCTGTCCTTGTTTAACCTCTTCTAACCGAGATACCAAAACCCCATCAGTTTACCTAGCTCTTACCTCGTTCTGATTACACACAAAGCAGCAAGTCTGCCTTCTTTTCAATTGTATCTACTCAGAAAATGAAGCAAAGCACTATTTGCTTTTCTCCTCTGGTCCTCCCCATCTTCACTGAGCTCGAACTACTTCTAATCCCTTCCTTCTTACAGGCACCAAATTTTCATAGCTCATTTATAACTGTGGTATCATGTACTGCTCAGAAGTCACTGTGTCCGAGAGGTGTGTCCTTCATTCCAGGCCAGACTTCTACCAGATGAGCAATCTGTGAGTATCTGCACAAGAAAACACTACTTCGAATGACTCCTCATTCCCCTGGTGCCTGAAGAGCTCCATGCTGACACACAGGCGACATCCAGCCCTGGTCATGACACCAAAGAAGGTTGAAAGGACTGATCAAGAAACACTAACAGAAAAGGTTCCTTGAGACTAAGTGTTCTTTATGGAGAGGAACTAAATCAGTGATTCAAATGAAAAACATAGCCAAACATACAGGAGAGAAAGTAGATTTCTCAACAGAACTATATAATTACAGTATTTGATGTGAAGACAATACCTAATGAAAAGATTCTCCCTTTTATAAATAAAGACTATACGGAGCTAAATAATCACACATTTAGCTAGAAACAGACAGCTCTTGACTCTGTGAAGTATCATTTTACTCACAGGAATCACTGGTAACTTTTGATTACCAATTAATCTCCCATGGGATAGAAGGCATAATCATGGGCCACACTGCATTTAGAATTGTATTCTAAATAAAGGTACCCCATATAGCTACAGTTTAGGGAACATGTAAGTTCTGACAGGCTATACATGTCTAGATATTGATTTAAAAAAATGATACTAAAATACTAAATGGAGAAAAATATGGATGAAGAAAACTTAACGTCCTATTCTACTCATGATACACTACTCTGCATTACCTTGTGCTACAACAAAAATGCGTAGGGTCCTACAGATAAAAGCTTGCTGGTGATACCAACCTTAAAACAGTCTGAAGAAATTCTATAGGCCTTCTTGTCCTACTTTTCTATTATGATAGAAAAGCAGATGTCCTTTTCCTCAGCCTTAAAAAAGGTGGCTGTTTCAGAAAACGAATTGGCTACTCATGTCCAGTAATCCCAGACTTTGGTGTTTTTCTACTGCAAACGGGGTGAGGGGCGGGGGAGGTAAATATTTACCCTACTTATGCTACTGAGTGTTTCTCAGGAAGGGCCTTTCTTTTTTTCCTTAAGTTGGAAATCCTTAAAATTCTATTCCTGCTGAATTAGCATTTCATTGTGCAAAACTAGTATGCTCAGCGACATAAGCTCTGTGTCAAGAGAAAGGGCCTGTAATTATGCATATGTCACTTTGCTTCAGAGCACATAAAGCTATGCCTTTCAGGCCACAAATAGATATTACAAGAAAAACATGCCCTCAGTACTAATACTCTCCAATACTGGAGCTTTCTGAAAGGCACTTCAGCACAAATGCTGTGTAGAAAGTCTGCAGTGAGGCATAAATTTGAAATGGAAGCAGGAATAAGAACCAAATAAGCAGAATTACTACCTGGACACTACTCCTAGTCTCTAAATAAAGACCTGGATGTTTGGACCAAGGACAGAGATATATCCCCCATCCCACTCTAAGCAATACAAAGGAACAGCATCCAAGACAGGTCTTAATGCAACCAGACACTTAATTTAGAGACTGCTCTTGCACATAATTCTAGCTGTTGTTTGGATCAGGGCCTATCTTCATGGAGAGAATAAATTAACATGAAGCTTAAACCAGTTTTTATCCTCAGGAGAATTGATCTGAAGATCCGAAGACCTTGAAAAGGTATCAGTGTGATAAGTGCTTGAAGGATGGAACTCTGCTTCCTACAATGTCAGGATAGTATCTCTTTGTACGTTTTTATTGGATAACACCATTCTGGGTACCCGCTGCAGCCATTGCATAGCAATTTATCTCACTCAGGGATAAAAACACGTCCAAAAGGGTCTAAGCAAAAAGGAGAGGAAAGTCAACAGGAGAGTGATGCAAAAAACCCTCTGTTCTACACAGTGAAAGTAATTTTTCATCAGTAACACTTCTCTCATACAATCTGACAAAAAAACCCCCCTTTTTTGCAATTTTTGCAGGTTTTTTTTATTTTTGGAAGCGATCTCTGTCAAACATTACAAAAATTCTACATTTGACAAAGTTGCCAGGGGAAGAATTAAGCCAGTTAAACACATGCATATGAAGAATGGGAGATAAAAAAGAAAAGACAGTTAAGCAGATTATTAAACTGAATAGTCAAGAACAACCCCAGAGCTGAGGATTCCTAAGTCCAGATTCAACCTTCTCAGCAGAATTAATATTTAGAATTCCTGAGCTAGAAAGCATAAAGCAAACTTTCCAACACCTGTCACTGTTTTGTGTTAAGTGCTTACACACAAGTAATAAACCTTTCTTTTTCACAATTGTGCTTTCATTTGGACTCCTAATGTAATGTAAAAGAAAAAAAAATAGTGTTTATCATAAATTCATTTCTAAGAATGCAGCACTGTTTTCAGCCTCAAAAGGTGAAGAATGTCCCTAACATCTCTCCGGTCAGTTAGATTACTGATGTCCCATCTCACAAAAAAAACCTGAGAACTATGAAGAGACAAGAGTTCAAGCACAAAACACTGTTCACAAGTGAGCAAAAAAGTCATCTTTCATTCACAAGGGAAAATTACGCACACAGATTTGTGACTAATATATATATGGTAACTAACTTAACCAAGAGAACCAAAAACTGGATAAATCAATAAGCTTTTTCTTTGCATCACAGATTTAGTTTCAGCCTTGTGGACTTCCACACATTGTGATTGAGCAATTTCAAGGGTGATGCAGAAACACAGAATTGTCTTTAGTGCAGTCTCATGACCCCTAGAACCTGCAGAGTACATGGTGTTCCATGAGATACAAGACAAACACCACAATTTTAATTACCCTTCCTTCACTTCCCATAAAGCTAAACAGAAAATTATAGTCACAGGCTACAGTGTAAAGGGCTCTGTCTCAGAAAAAGAGACTAAGATAAAATAGTTTTAATTTACATTTTTTCTGTTTGAAAACCGTGCCATTACTTTTCACTTAAAAAACTCTCAGAATATTAACTGATATTTTAGCAAAACAAAACCAAAAAATTATTAAGACTAAACTACAAAATAAACTTGAGAGCAAACAGAAAAGTAATTTTTTGTGATGCATTTCTCTATTCTTTTGTCTTTATTCTCATTTTTATAACCAGTTACTTGCAGTAAGCTGCTGAAACTCACTTCTATTTTTCTCTTATTATAGCATGTAATACAAAAAGTGAAGTACAAGTATATACTGTACCTTGTTTTACCTGTAAGGAACACACACCTGACAAAAGGCAATCTTCACATCCAGAGTAGGTTCACCACAATAATACAAGAAATGCCGGCTCATAAATACCTGCAATTAAAGAAAAGTAGACATAGAAATCTTGTCTGGCTGCTGATGTGCAAATATGATGCAGCTCCAGCCACATTTGGATTCTAAAACCAACCTGAGTTGTTACCCAGCTTGTGAAAAACAGAAATGTTCTAACACCGAACTGTAAAAAAGATTTAAATTCTTTTTGATGCTTGTCAAGGTTAAGGCCCCAAATATGACTTGGTTACATCTGGAAAACTTTCCAGTAACTGGTGCCATTAAGTCAAAGTTATCAGGTCACTTGCATATTCCTACACCAACAAAAAAAAAAAATAAATCAGGTCAATAATGTTCTAAACAATGTGGGAATAGGAGATAGTTATTGCTACGGGGAGGAAAAAAAAAGTCCTACGTTGACAAGTATTAGGAAAGTTAAAGAAGTGGAAAGACTAATTACATCCCTGTATAAATTCATGGCACAACCACTTTGTGAACATCCCATGTAGTTCTGGTTCTGCTCTTAAAATTCTACCACTAGAAAAGGCCAGTAAGAAGAGTCCAAAGCACACAGAGATTCCTTACATGAAACAACCTCACAGACTGGGGATATATATATATTTTTTTTTAGCCTAGAAAAGAACTGTCTGAGTGGAAATATGCTGGAGATCCATAAAATGAGTGGCATACTGAAAAAATATTTTCCATTTTTCTTTTCAAATAAAAGAAATACGTGTCACCAAGTTATGTCATCAGAGTTAGAATCAGCAATAGGAGATAATTCTTCATACACTGTTTCGTCACAGTGAAACTTTCTGTCTTGTGTTGCTGTGGAAGCCAGAAGTCAACAAAAGCACTAATGTGATTAGGCAAATTCACATAAACAGAAACCTGCTGAAGGCTGTTAGCCTCGAAAATATCACTCCTGACTCAAGACACCCCTGAGTCACAGTCTGCCACTCCATGCTCAGCCTATGTCTGGATTTCCCAGACATCTGCTGCTGGCCCAGGGAGCCACAGACCGGACTATACAAGCCCCCCTGTGCACCCTATTGCAGCTCTTCTAATTCAGTTCCACGGCACCACATCCAGCTCTGCCCAACTAATCCTGTCCTGCCTACATCCTAGCGTGCCACGGTAATGAAAAACACCCACAGCAATGCTATCAGGCTGAGATAGGCAGCTATGTCACAAGACTTTGGAGCACATTGATTCTTCTGCATGACTCCAAAAAAACCACAAAAAACCCAGCCAAATACACAAAACAACAACAAAAAAATGTTAATGGTACAACGAAAAAACCAGCAACTTTTAGCTAAAATTCAATAAATAATACAGAACTTCACGTTTTTCTTTCCAATATAAGCTCATTGTAAAGATGTAACAATGAAAACAAAACAACCCTCCAACCACCACTCCATAAAGTCATGATTCTGAAACACTATCTAGCTACTTATGGCACTTGTTTTCAATAGGAACAATTAACTGACTTCAAGTGTAAATGGCACTAAATATGGCAAGACTTAATTTGGAGTAAGTTCAACTCACACCAACTGATTGGGAGTAAAGAAACTACATGAAAGTATTCACCAGTACTTGCCAACTTCAATGCACCATGTGCTCCCACATGTGTTTAATTTTTAATGAATGAATGAATATATGAATAATCCTGTTATGAAAGCAAGTTTATGACCTCTTCTGCATCATGTTACAGTGTCTGAGATTGCTGTCTCACTGCCCAGTGAGTCATTACCAGAGTCTCACATTCCACAGAGGGTTTATAATAGTTCGTATTAGAAAAAAAAGAAGAAATGAAGCTTTTTTTAAAAAAAAAGAAGAAGAAAAAAAGCTTTTAACATTAGTCATATTGCCAATGATTTCTGGAAAGCCAGCAGGTAATTACACTGTCATACTGCAGAAATATACACTAGCTGTATGCATTATATTGCTATAATAATCAATGACTGAAATGCCAATAGCCATGACATACCATGTTCAAGACAGAGCCTAATGGTAGAAAGTGAAGAAAGCAAGGGAAGAAAATCGGGGGAATTTGGTTTCTCCCTGAATTTGCTGTGAGGGACTATTGAGAAGACACACTTTGCATTATATATGCATTACTAGCCATACCCAGCTCCTCAGCTGTCCACAGGAATCACTGTAACTGTTAATAGTCACCCTGGGCAGAACAACAGACTGGTGAGTTTTATGAACTGGAATACATTTTAGAATTTATTATGTTGTCCTTGGGTGCAGTTAATGCTTGTAAAATAATAGAAGTGTGATATGTTTTAATGGCCTAGATCAATACCCATATGCCTCCGTACGTGAGATACACCGGATGAATCACTACGGAGCTGAGTTCCTCCAGCTGTACAACAGGAATGAAGGCCACCTTTCCGTGGCACAGAAAGGTGCACCCAGGACAAAAGAGACTTGATTTCACGTTTTACGCAGTGTTTATTGAATTCATACAATATTCCCTTCAGTGCCCTGTAAGGAATCACACATGTATGTAACTTCTAATTCCTTCAGGCAGAAAATGCATTCACACCCAGCTGCGCAGATCTCCTTGATCACGTCTCCTCTGGTGCGAGCTGACACCGCATCACTCGAGATGTTTAAGAAGTGTCGGAATAAAGAGCTGGCCTGACGCTGAGATAATTGTGTTACAATATAAAGCAGTTATAAAACAAGAAGCTACTGAGGCAAACAGCATCACTCACCAGGGATTGGAGCTTTACGTGAGAGCACAAGCATCCAATATTTCTATACTGCACTTCTGACACTACCTTTTCAATCTTGAGTGAAATCACCCAAGAGGGGAAGAACTGGGAGGACAGAACAGTTCTGATAGAATAAAACACTCTGGGAAGCCAGAGGTTGCAGTAGCATTACAGGGAGAAATCCTGTATGTGAAACATAAACACCACAGCTGAGTCCTGAACCTTCATCGTGACCAAGGTATCTGTATGCCAGAAACTGTAAAAACATACCAAGACTCACCAGGCACACACATGATCTACTTTCAGGCAAAACAAAACTAGGAGGCACTAAAATCAGGAGGAGGAAAGTAGACACGAAGGGAAGGTAAAGAAAATCCTGAAAATCCTCTGAGCTCTACAGTGGCACAACCCCCAAGGGAACTGCTGGCTGGAACCACTGAGGCTTGGCTCTACCTAGTCTGCTGCTTAGCCATCCTCTTCTTCACTCCACTCTTCCTCCCTTATGGAAAGCTATTTTCAAACCAGAATGTGGATTAAAGATATGCCCAAATTTAAGGCATGAACTTCTCTTTACCTGCAGCGCTCCAATCAAATCTGCCTTTTCTGGACAAGGACTTTTCACTTCTAATAATAGTTATCTGTCTCTCCAGGGGGCAGAAGAATTATCTCATTATTATTCAAACAGCTCTTTGAAGACTGAAAGGATTAAATCAATACTATTAGTATAATTACTGAGAGCAGAGAACCATGCAATGAGAGCAGTTAAAACAGACTAGAAAACCAACAGTAGCTATAGTTCTCAAATAAAGCCTCCCACAGCAAATCTTTCTGCTCCTCCTTGAATTCTTTCCTCACCCTTAGTACTGTATGATATTGGTACCCAGGGACTGTCTGGGCAATTTGGCCCAGTCAGATTAAATCTTTTGGCCTAGGGAGTGTGGTCTTCTACCCAGGCTGCACTGTTGCTTACATAAGTGGCGCCTGGATCATGGACAGGGAGGCTGCATTTACCTTAAGCCTAAGAGATGCAAACCTCAAGTCTGAGGGGCCTGTTCCTGTGCTGGTCCAAGAAGAGCCTAAGCACTTGCACCCACCACGTTGAGCTCTTTTGTCTGGAAAAAGCACCACAGTCACTTTCTTTGGAGAAAATGCCTTCATGATGGTTTCTCGTCCCTGCATCTCCTAATCAACAGGCAAATCCCTCACGTGCAGTGGATAGCGCCTTGGCCTGTCACAGTATATTTAAAGTTTTTTGTGGAAGTTCAGAAGGCCAGTGTCGATCCTCAAGAAAGTTTCATGTAACTTTGGTTCAGAGAGGTGAAGGAGCCAGCTGCCCTGCTGCAATACTGCTTTCTTCATCCCAGCCCAGGCAGGCAGGGCTGCTCGTCTCACCCCACAGCACAACCATCTCCGTCAAATGCACCGATCCAGGGCTGAAACAAGGCTCGCCATGAGGAAAAACTGCAGCAATTGTTTGGCCTGTATTTAAACCAGTGTTGCTGTACTTGAAATGAATATCCCAAACTAGCTCTGGTGCTGTTCTCACCACCTCCCATGCTCCTGAGACTATACTCTGAGAGGTATTTACATGCCCCACAACAAAACAAAATGGAAACATATGCCTAAAATCCTAATTTAAAAAGTAGCCCCACATGGAATTAAAAAAAAAACAATTAGAAGTGCAAGTTCCAGTTTAAACAGGAATCAAATGGCAGCTGGAGATAAAGTAGACAGAACTACTTGTATGTAAACCTTCACTACATTTAAACCTGGCACAGAGTTGCTGCAAACTGGAAAGTTGGAAAAGAATCACAGGACATCCACCAATAACATGCTATAATCTATACCCAGTCCCATCAATTGTGATAATCTCAGTCATAAGGAGAAGCAATATATATTCATATCAATTAATCAAATCCAGCATTTCTGTTCATTTGATATTACCACCCAAATATATGACATGTGCACAATGGGTACTGTGAATGTGCTTCCTATCTTCACTGACATGTAGTTCTCTACTTGTGCTACAAAAAGAGAATTAAAGTATTTATTACTTCCTCATTAAATATTTCATTGATGAACATAAAGATTCAGAGCATGAAAAAAATTAATGAAATAGCACCATCACTTAGAGTTATTTAAAAAACCCATCCTGTCCTATTTCAATGAGAGGGGGCAATTGATCAATTCAGTTGTCACTTAAAAACCTTCTTGAAAAACACTAATGTTCAAAGATTAACATCTATGAATTATTAATGCTTCCTGTTTTGAAAATGTGTTTGAATAATTTCATGCATTTCCAGTCCTGGAATTACCCTCTAGTTTATCTGAAAATACATACTCTCCCCACAGTATAAGTTCTCTGAAACTTTCAGTAATGCTCGTAGTCCTGTAACTATATGTTTCCTTTGCTGAAACTCAGCTATTCTGCCTTGTGTAAACAAGAAGAGTGTAGGAAATAATGAAGACCTGACCAAATTCACACAGCATGACAAAGTTTACCAGCAGAGAATGGCAATGTCTGATCCCCAAACTCCTACAGAATTCAAACGTGGACTCTGACATCTTTAACATGCTGGATCAAGAAAGAAATCCTACAATTCACCCACATTTTTCATATAATTGCTGCCAGTTATAATAGGAATATATATGTTCAAATATTCTGTCTAATTGGTCTTCATTTCAAGGTCCAAATCTTTAGGCTTATCAGCAATTTTTATATAACCTTTTTTTCTTTCAGATCTAACGTACAGCACTGCAACAGGAGACCCACTGCTTAACAAGAAGCTTCAAGACACCTCAGAGGATAAATATGAACCGAAATTTGCAAGTGGATTAATAATATTCAAGGAGAGTGTTTCTACTGCAAAAGAGCGCTTTTCTGTTTTGTCTACACTCCCATTTTAATTATTCTTGGAATAACCAGGGAAAGCAGTGGTGTGAACAGTGTAATTATTAAGGCTATATCCCAGCAGAAACAGGTCATCTTCCACTGGGATGAGAAGTGATGGCATGTTAAAACTCAAAAGAATCATGCAAGAGCTGCCGGAAAAGAGAGTGAAAAGGAAAGAATTTAGGAACAGCACTGAAAGGGAAATATATATGAAGCAAAAAAGAACAAACAAACTGAAAAGACAAAGGACTGATAAGGAGATATTTTTAATGACCACAGCTCACATGCAGAAGAGAGGAACAAATGAGCTCTTGGCCTTGCTACCAGCTTCTCGTTTTTCGCTCCAGCCAACTACTACAAGTCAGAATTCCTCACCTGACAATATTTGGTCTAAATGCCCAAGCTATAACAGTCCAAGATTTCACATCCAGAAGTAATACTTACTGTTATGAACAGGTATTATCAGGAAAAGAGCCTACTCCTGCAAGATGCTGCAGCAAATTAATTAGTCAAAGTTTATGGTGATCTTGTCATAATCTCTCATACCATCTTTTCATTTGCAGCTGAGTATCTTCACCCCCTGAATAAATCTTAGCCACTTCCTAGAGGCATTAAAATAAACTTTGATGTTGGAAGCAGCTCTGAATCTGCATAGGATGAACCTGGAGTGGTAAGTCTGTGAAACCATGGCTACTACTGTCAGCAAAAAATGAAGAAAAGCTAATTGGAAAGAGATGAGCACAGTAAAACACTACCAGCCTCACATAAGATAACAACCTTTACCACAATGGTGAAAGCAAGATTTTTTTTTTAAGCATTTTTTCCTGTTGTGGCACTCAATTTTAATCTGCTTTCTCTTTCTGAAGAAAAAAGAAAAACATAAAAAATTGAGGTAACTGTCTCAGCACAGCTGAATGAAAAATTCTGCCCTCTCGGAAATTTGGTTTTTCTCTATTAAAAAAAATAAAATCAATATAAAGCTGTTCCTTAGATAAATGTCAGTGGTAAAGCTGCCTGAAGGTATGTACTGAATCACATCAAAACTATTTTTAATACACTTCCAAGTCAACCTCCAAATCTAATTCAAATTCAGTTACATTTGCCTTCCACATCTATGTCCCTGGCACTTTATGGCTGGTGAAAATGACCTATATTTTATAGAATACATAGAGAAAAAAACTGAATTACTGTTTGCATTAAGCAGTATCAAGAAAATTCATAGATTTCAATGAATTATATATTTTGAGTTTGAATAGTTTGGAATTATTTTCTGATTAGTTGAACTGTAAGCCATTGGATCTCATTCTTACAAGGCTGCTCTGTTACAGGTTAACTACCCTATTAATGAAGGGCACATGTAAAAAGAATGAATATTCCTGTCAAAAGCAAAATTCTAACTTTGGGACAAATGTATGAAAGACCAGGGCACTTAGATCCTGTCATAGATCCTGTTTTAGGGTACCTCCATTATGTGGCACTGTAGAGGACAGCAATTTCTGTCAGTTTCATTCAATTTAGGGGAAAATTCGACGGGTTTTGTCATTTAAGAGGAAAAAAATTATGCAACCAAAATAATATTTAGCCATGCTTTTACTTATTTGATAAAAATTATATTACATTCTACCAGTGCTCATCTTTCCTATAGCAAAGTATGCATGATGGAGATATGAAAAGCTGTTCAGGACTATGGAATAACTTGCTCAGCTGCAACATCTGTATTTATCATCCCAGCTTTAAAAGGACTGTGTAATTGGCCACTGAACCGAGACAGCTAATTCACACCTCACAGTTATTCAGGAGCACAGCCAAAAAATCACTCACATTAGAAGGGACCTTAGGACAGCTATAATCCAAATTTTGTAATCAAAACAGGCACAGTTGCTTCAGTTGTTCGCAAAGTTAGGGTGCTCAATCCCTGCCTTGGTTTGTATTTACATATTAATACAGTAGCCACACAACTAAAACCACTATTACTCTAAAAAATGTAAGAGGCTTAGTCCTGGAGTGCAAGGCTGTGGCCATGAGCAGATCACACTGTAAATTCTGCAGCTACAAAACAGCTTATTTCTCAAACAACTAAAACACAGATTCATTTGCTTCTGAAAAGCTTTTCCCCCTCCTAAGCTTTAACATTTGCAAATTTTAATTACGCCTGTAACAAAACACTACTAGAACAACTCATCTTCAGGATGCAAGCAGGATTTATTGCAAAATCTCTGCAAGCTGTTAATATCAAATGGAAGTTACATACTGTTTTACAAAACACAGAAAGTATTTTGGTACTTTCTGGCTTCTTTTGATTAAAACCCTAAATACATGAGAAAAAAAAATTCCTAATGGAGTAAGAAAATGCCTTGTGTTTCTGATGATCAATAACTAATAACATGATGCAAGACTGGAAAGAACAGCTTGTCTGCCACTGGACTGTAGCCATTCAACTATGCTGCTGTTGTTTAGAATGTATCATGCTAGTGCAGAATGGCTAAAGAAAGAAATGCACCTTTGATTTAGGCAGACACAGACCCAGCAAAAGTGGGTGTTTCCTTGCTCCAGTCTAGCTGTAGTTAATGCTGGGTAAAAGTTCTCCAAAGCACAAGGAATAATAATGATAATTACTTATCCACTGAATACGGTTAAAGTCCCAGAGTCTCACAAAACAATGGGAGATGAACTATTTAAAGAAAGCCTATCTGCTGCTGCCAAGGGGTGTTGCTGCAAGTGCCACTTGTTTTTCCATATTCAACACCCGAAATACAGTAGACGATTAATGCGAAAATACAGAATCATGAAGTCTATTGTTAGTTCCCTATTATACAGATAACTGCAAAGTAGCACATTAAGAAAAAATTTACAGGTTTACGAACTTAGACTGGACAGGCAAGGAGTGATCAAAACCAAGTCATGTTCCTTTTCGGTTCTTATTTAAAGTAAAACAAGGAAAAGCATATGAAAACACAAAAGATAATTGTCACAAGAAAGTAGTATTTTCCTTTGGTTCTTTTTGTTCTGTAGCATTGGAACAAAGTGACTTTGATAAAGCCAGGGGATAGGAATTTCTTTGGTAAGAAAAAAAGGAGATAAAGAGGCAAAGTCTGCAATTTTCTAGACAAACCATTTGGGAAAAGAAAAAGTGGAAACAAAAACAGGCTATTCCATAATTCCTTCCTCCTCATTGCCACTAAGACATAGAGACCCTAGCTCATCCATCTTTCTGACTGCAGGGAAAGCCTCCCTGCTATGGGTAAACAACAATTTGGAATTGATTTTTCCAGGCAGAGGCCCATAGCACCACTTAAAAGCACGGGTGCCCTCAGATTTACACAGAAATGCTGTAACTGATTAAAGCAGAGCTGAAGCACAGACATTTTAGACAACCAGGTGACTCTGCCTCTCCTATTCTCAGGTTGCTGAGGAAAGCTCTCAGAAATATTTGACTCTGCAGAGGAACCAGAGCCCAGAGACAGGGATAAAAGGCTTTCAAAATCTGCACTAACACGCAAGGTCCAACACCTCATATGAAACCAAGATTTTCACAGGCACTTAATGTAACTCAAATGTGAAATGACATTAGAAACTATTCTTTCTGGTATCCCTGCTCCCCTCAGAGCTGGGAAAGGGGGCAAACAGCAACAGCTATGGGCGTCTGACCCAGTAAGCCAAGCGGGCTACGGACAATAAAGGAATAAGTTTAATTTACCTGGGCAAATGGATTGAAGACTTCTCTCCTCTCCTCAAAACACTACCATTACATACCCCAGAAAGAACAAGCTAAGCATCCTTGAGACAGTCTTTGCCACCAGAACTCTGTGGTGAGTAATGCAAGGAATCGCCAAGGAAAGAAAGACCAAAGGAAAACATAAATGACAAACCTGTGTATTACTTTGAAAGAATTTGCACTGGAGTATCCAAGATGAGTATCACAAAGTGATACATTGACATAAAAAGGCTAAACACATATTTTACATGAATATTTTTACTAAAGAATTTAAGAAGTACAAGAACACAGCCTTATCCTACTTTTGACTCCCTAAATGTAATTGCAAGAGTAATTCTCAAGCTCTTCCTTTTAGCACCTTCTTATGTAATTTTTAAAATGATACAACCCATAGCTTGCTCTTCTAATGATTTTGGCGTCTTTTTCAGGTGTGACTCGATTACCAGAGCTCCTCCACAGCTAGCAATCTTCTGATGTCCATAGTGTCAAGCTTTCCTTAGGCTCACAAGAAAACAGCGAGATAAATAATCTTTATTTTGTCCAGCCTTTCACTCTTGATTAATTACATTCTCTATAAATCATTAACCTATCTGCCTGATACCCATCCCAGTTAGACTACAAGTGTACAGACACTGCACATTCTGCAAATCTTCGTGCACACAAGCTGTCAAATCAGTAGCAATAATAATCACACCCCTTACATGTGTTCATAATGCTCATGGTCATCTGAAGAAGAGAAAGCTCTTAAGGGAGATATAAACCCTATGGCCCTTTTTGTTCTAGGAAAATCTCAACCATTTAGTGTGTGCACCCAAGGCATAAATGCTTCCTAGAGCTCCCGTGGGGACAGTGCAACTTTGCAGTAGCCTCAGTGGAGACCCGTGCTCATAAAGCATAACAAGGTGCTTGCACAATCCCACTAGAGCACTGGCATTCACTGTCCTAAACTAGAAATGTAAACATGAATGAAAAAAGAGTAGAACTCGGTCATATGCCAGAGCTCTGGAGTTTGGGATTAAGGTTTCAAGGCTTTACCATGGATTTTGTTTTCTTTTTTTTTTGGTGGCAGCCTTTATCAAGGGCTCAGCAGGGGATCGTTTACTGTCTCTGAAACATCTGTTGGCCACTAAAATCCCAATTACAATTAGCTCTTTTCTTGCAGCACAAGAGGCAAGGAATATGCACCACAAGAAGGCAATTGCAGCTTGAGTGACCAACAGACCAGCAAATATAAGGGTTGCTGGAGTCACTTCTAGTGCTTTTACACTTCAACTACAAATGTAAACTCCCCTGGATTAGGCAGAAGCTACAGCACCTCGCTTACTTTAACTCTGTTGCTACCTTCTAGACTCCTGAACAGGTATGAAATATTATGAAAAACATGTACATAGAAAATAAATGAATATATAAAATATATTCATACATTTCCTTTTTCTTTTGAACCTTGCAAAGGCCACATGTCCAGAAAGCATAACCAGCCAGCTCCACTGCCTGCTTTTCAGTGCCAAGCTGAAAACACTGCACTGAAAGACACCAATTCCCTGTATCACAAATTAGTTTGAGCCTGCTTCCTAACCAAGAGCAGATGCTCAGAGAATCACATATGACTGACCGTAAGTGTCTTCCAATATCATTTCCAGCTCCCATAGACACTAAATATAAGATAAACCAACTCAAATCCAACTGACCTGACATCACTTGCAAGGAATTATCCCACCATGGGGCGGCTGATTGATTCCTCTTCTCCATTTCAAAATGGTAGCATGAGCTACTGCAACATGCAATGAATGCCGTGAAGCTGCTCCCCACAAAAATTACTCACTATCCATGGAAAAAAAGCTGAATTTAGACAAGAAATTTTCTTCACATGGTTTCCAGCCTCCTGTAGATTACAGGATAGTTTTCACACACTATGCTACATAAATCCCTTGCAATAATGTGCATAGTAAATGTATTTTCAAGGTAATTGACTGTTTTCTGCAAACCTGGTGATAAAACCACACATTTTAGACCTCTCCCCTCTTCCAAGTACAGTGTACCATGCAAAAGCAGGATTTAGATGTTCTACAAAAATAGGTTCTGTTTTAAAGACCTCAGGAGTTCCTCCACACACATTTGACAGATAATAAAACAAAGGCACTAGAAAATAGATGATATGTTCACTCACGAGTAGGGGCCTGGCCTTAATCCACCAACTGAAAAATAATATAAATAACAAAGGTCAAATTCCTAAACAAAACAAAAGTTAAGGAAGATTGTGTCTCTGTTAAGGAAGACTTAACAGAAACCCATCCTTGTTTCCCAGAAACAAAGGAACAAAACCCAATTTTGTTTGCATAGCCAACTGCTTTCTTTTTTTGCATTTCATTTTTGAATCCAAACATATTGGAGGAGAAATGAGCAGCTGAATAAACTGATATATTTCTCTGTGAAATCTTGTATTTTTATAATCTTTCTTCCCCTAACATGTTTTTTTTTCCCCTAGAACACGTTTCTGGGTTTTGGTGTGAAATCAAACAGATACATGAATAATAACAGATTCCATGTTCTTTTGAATGACAGGGAGTTTTAACTTACGCTGGGCAGAAGTTTGTGAATGGTGATGAGATGCAGGAAAAGGAGCATGACATTTCTGAAGTAGAATGAGCCTTTAAAGCCTTGTAAGTGTGGCTATCAAAGTAATCACACCCCTACCTCTCTTCATGAGTACAAAGACTTTCTACCAGCCATTCTGTGTCTCCCCTGATCCTCTTTGTCCTCGGTACACTGTTCTTCAGGGCATGACAAAGAAGAAGGCTTAGATTTTGTGTAATTCAAGTATCTACAACTACCAATACCCAAGTAGAAGCCTTAAAAACAAAGAAAAGATAAAATCTTACACTAGATTCCGACCCCTCAAGAAAGTGTTTAATAATACAGTATTTTTTTTAAATTTTATTTTTTAATCTCAATAGCCCATCAGCTTGAATGACAATCTTCCAAAATGCATTGTTTATCAAAGCAGATCCTACTTTCACAAGGTATTTTCTTTGTATATCCTTTCTTTTGTTTTTTGTTTGTTGTCTGGGGATTTTGTTTAGGTTTTAGTAGGGCGTAACACTAAAAGGGTCTTCTGGCTTTTGGTGTCTCAAGCTGACCACCACGAAAAAATCTGCTTTAAAGTAGAGTTCTAAATCTATGCCACAGCTTTATATAGCAGTAATACATCCACTGAAGAAAAATTCAACTTTTATTAGACTCATTTGCATTACGAAAAGATTTTTAATATGATAACACTTCAGAAAGCTTACAACAATAGATAAGAACTGGCCAGACTAATTGCCATAAGATACTTGAAATCTGGTTAACTATCACTGCTATTTTATTTACATTCAGCTGTCATTTGTTAACCTAACAAAGCCTTTTGTGAGTTGTACCAGCACAGTTTCAGCCATCCTGCTTTACAACAGAGCACATCTGAAAGGTGCCACATCGAACCGCTGCAATTCCAGTGAAGGGTACCTGTGGGTGACTGTCAGTGCACTGTAAACTGGACAGGCTGAGACAGCTCCTGACCTGCAGCATCTCAGGGTAAACTCAGGCATTTTTCTAGACATTGGTAAGCAGGATGAAAGTTTCAGCTTTTTTTTTTTTTTTCCTAATGGAATAAAGCTTGTCTGTTCATCCCTCAACTTTAAATAACTTTCAGAAGTATAATTAATCAAGAACAAGAAATACAGAGAAAACCAGATTTTTAGTCATTTAACTGATCATTAATTCATTTGAGTGAACTTATGGGCATCTTTTCCTCTATGATATTTAATGAGTCTAACAAATTCACTACAGTAGATGTCTGGTGAGACACAATGTTATAAAAACATTTCATCCCTGATTTACACAAAAGAGGTGAGAACTGAAGGCAGGCATTTTATACCATTATTGATTTTCCACAAATATACATAGATATGTGCATTATACTCAATATAAACACAACTGTTCAGACACTTTCCAAAACTGAAACTCAATCAGCAGAAATGCCACTTATTGACCTCAACAGAACAGCAGGGAAAATGCTGCCCTGTTCTCCTTCTCATGACTCTGGCCTGTTTCTCTAAATTACAGGGCCAAACCTCTGCAATAAAGAAGCATCACTATTAACCCCTTGTGCCAGCTGCTTTTGCTTTGCTCGCACAGGGGCTCAGTACCCCATGCTATGTAATCCAAATGAAACACATTATTTGAAAGAACAAGAGGGAATAGTTCCAGCAGATTACTGTGAGTTGTAACTGATCCTACCTCAATCCTACCCAAAAACTGTGTTTGATTTCAGTTTCATCTCAGGCTTTCTCATTTACAGCAACATTTTACCTGCAGGTAGCCTGTCTTTGTAATTTACAGCTGAAGAAACTACCTTTGAAAAAAGAAGATTCAAGAATATTGTTACATTCTGACCATGTGAATTTGTGTCCCAAGACACACCAAAATCTCTAAACTGAATAGAACAGGTTTAGCAGATTAGATATGTGAAAGAGATACATTTTGTGAGTGGCAGGATTTCAGTATCCAATATAGCATATTGAATATGTTCCTGTGCTGAAGTATGCTGTTTATCCTCAGATTTAAGGCATAAAGAATTTGTACAGCTTCTGCACACTTTAAAATATTCTGAGTCTCATCTGGTGAGGACTTCAGTGGTTTTTTTACACCTAAGCAATGTAAATACTGACTTCCTTGGAAATGTAAGCCCTGTACATCTAGCCAACAGAGACTGGTCTCGGAGAAGATGACTAATTTTGTTTTCTATTAAGCACATAGAAACTACCAAAAATGTACAAGAAATTACTTCCAGGGAGGCACTGATCCCTCATGCTTCAGCCTAGATACTCCTTCCTTCCTTCAGCCATAAATTGCCAACTCCACCATTTCAGTGACTTCTTGCTGTTGTTTTGGTGCTGGGAATGTTAGAGAACCCTGGTACTGAGCAAGGCTTTACTAGACACAAAGTGAAAAGGGAACAAAGGCTTTTTCTTGTACTAATCTAGTCAGAACATGGAAGTCTTAATAAGCACAACTTGGGTCTGTTTTGCATTTTGAGTTGCCATCAACCCTTCCACAACACAGATTCATGAGTAGTTCTGTCTCTTCTCCAGCCTCTGGTAGACAGGCACGAATGGACCTGAACATTATCATGACAATGCTGTTCCCATCAAAGTTAATCCTGGTACAGGCTCTGCACCAGTATTCCCAAGCTGACCTGAGAGTGATGCCAGGCAGAACAGCTGGAGCAACATCGACACCTCCTCTCCAGCAACAGCCAAGCATTGTTTAATGGCAGGTCATCTTAACATGACACACTGGGGACCCAGAAATGGAAATAGAGCCATAGGATCATTAAGGTTGGAAAAGAGCTATAAGTCCGAACATTAAAAGCCTCATTTATTCCGATTTCCTGTGCATTGACTTAACATGCAGCAACAGTTGTACCTCCAGAAGGATCAGTTCCTAGGAAACTGAGTTTACCCAGTCACATCCTATCATTAATTTAATTGACTATGTTTATCGAAGTAAAAGGACAACAAAGAAAATACCAAGTTAAACTAAGTAAAGCACTCACCAAACAAAAAAAACCCCACAAAACTAGGCTAGATAAGATACAAGAACGCTTTGTGATTTTCTGCAGCTATTCTCAGCATTGCTTAGCAAATTAATTTAACACAGAATGTCATTCAGAACTATCTTTAGTCCTTCTTAGTGTTTTAGCACATTACAACAATTAATCATCTTTTATTAATGCATGGGCACTCAAAGATGAACTAAGAACAGTCAAATTGTACTGGGTACTGCTAACTCATCTTTTACATCAACATTTACATTATTATTCTACTTAATACTACACATCCATACTACACAGAGAATATTACAAGTGTACTGAGATCTTGATTTTGGAAAAAAAATAAAATACAGGCCTAAAAGGACTATCAGCATGTGCAATATTCTCTAGACCACAGAGGTAAACATGTGCCTAAGGCTTTGCATAGGGCCCACAGCTGCACAGTCATTCTTACAGAAGGGAAATAGTACTTGAATTAGATTTAGTGGTGAAACTTCACCATAAGATATGCAGCTAAATAGGTCAGGTCTACCTCCTCATGCTGTGCAGGCTCAGATCTATCATCTGTACCTCATTTTCATTCAATATTCTTTCCAGGATTCATTGACTGGTCAAATCAAAACCTGCTCTGTAATAACACACACAGGCATTTTTCATAAATGAATCTATGGTCACAACCAGTCTTCCCTCAGAGGAGGCACACTAAAAACAATGCCTAAAACCAACAAACAACAAACAGAACACCTTTAGATAGTGTTTATTTTCCTGCACTAGTTTTCTTCCTATTACTTTGCATGCAATTTTTACAGTATGCTCATCACAGCATTATACAAACACTTCACAAACACGTAACATCTCCTAATAGCCCCCTTATTTTACAGGTTTTCTTTTTATTAAGCTTGTTTTCATCAGTAATTAGGTGGCCTTAGATGCCTTACCAGGGATAGGATAGTCTGACAGCGAAGTTTTACATTTTGTCCAGGTGACACACTTGTAATTGTTCTGAGGTCTTCCCGGGGAGAGCTGCAAATCTGGGGACCACTGCTCAACAAATGCGGTCTGTCGAAGTTTCGCCTCTGTCCCAGTGGAAGACAGCTGTCAAAGGAGTTAAAGACAGGCAGGGTTAAGGAAGCCTGAGCTGGTCTGAGTTGGGACAGTTAGCTCATTTTGGGGCTGTTTGCTCCATTTTACTATGCTCCAAGCTAAAACAGCACAGATACTGAGTGGTGCGTTTTCCCTCATTAGAGTAGCTGGGTTGTTTTAAATCCTCTGCAGCTTTTCTAAGGTCAGTCCTTTCATGCACTGCCATAACCTGTTGGATTTAAAAAAGCCTTGAGCTCACAATGATGCCTTGTGATAGAGACTGCAATACCTGTCAGAGGCAGAGAACATTTCTGCTGCTATGGACCTTTAGGTACAGAGAACTCTCTGAAAGGCAAATAAAGAAGAAATACATTATTCCTTAAATGCGCCATTAGATGAGTTTAAGGAGTCCACATCCTGGATCTTCTTTCTGCACAGACTCAAAGGCTTATGTGAAAAGAAAAACTCCTGATCTGGAGAAATAAAGAAACTTTCTGAGGAAAAGTAAATTAAAATCCCCAAAACATGAGTGTTGAAGTAATCAGGAGTAGAAATTTAAGGGAGGAAATCAATAAAATCTCATCAGCTGTGTATCAGTGAGGAGAGGGTACACTAGAAAGATGTATTGCTGTCCACTCTGAGAATAATACTGACACTTCAATTTCTACCAAACTCATGAAATTACAAGAGCTGTTTACCAACCTACCTGCCAACTATACATTTCCATCTTTCTCTTTTGCCTTGTTGTCCTGGACAAGAGTAGCAGGTCTCATAACCTATAGAATGAGGGAGGGAGGACAAGGGCAATCAATAGCCTTGCAGCTTCTCCCATTTACTCATTCTAAAGGATGCTTAAATGTCACTCTCATGGACAACTTGGCAAAATACACACTTCAGACCCATCACAGGGCATATTTACCTCCACGTGTCCTTAGGTTCCTACAAAGGCTTGTCTGATTTAAGATACAATCTTCAAAAGGAGCAAACAGCTGTTTGAGGCCTTTAAGACACCCGGATATGACATTGAAAAATAGGATTTGTATATTCAAGAGCCTCCACATCGTCAAAAAACCGTATTCATGATCATAGTCTGCGTTCTACACAGTCATGCACCAGTAAGCCCACACCACAAAGCACTGTGCAAAGTCAAGAGTAGAAGATCAATAACTTTTCCTTTCCTTCTTCTCCCCTTACAAGTGATTTTATCACTATTTTGAGTTAAATTCTGATATTCCTGGTAACAGCGCTATAAAAAACACTGCTGAGGAAGACGCCAGTAAATTATCCAATCTATATTCCTGCCCGACAGCAGGATCAACTGTAATTATTTCTGACAGATATTTTCATAACTTGTTCTTCACAATGAAACATGCCCTTGCAATTCACATTACAGTCAGTGGAGAATTCCTGTTTACAAAGAATAAAGTCTGTAGCATCAGAAGAACAGTGCTCAACAGCATGCAAGGCTCACAAAGATATGCAAGAATTCATAGCAAATTTATATACCAATTTAATTGCTGGTAGAAAGGTTAATCAGGGTTATGACCACTCCCATGATGTTTTCCTCCAGAAAGTTTGAGAGTTTTATCTTTTAATGAAGAGCCTGTGTGTTTAGTATCCTCTTGTGCCAGTTGCTTTACACATACCAAATATCATCTTAAACAGCCACTGCATGTGAATTATCATAATCTGATGGAACAGGTCTAATCAACCTGACCAGAAGAACGCAATGAAGTTTTATCATTTGACTTTCTTTTACAGTGTGTATTATTATAATTGTATCTCCTTTTTCTCTGTATAATCCAAATAATGCCCAAAAGCTGCTCAATTAAATGTTGGTGGTTGACTTTAAACTGAAGTTCCTAGCTCAAAGACACACCAAAAGACAAATAAATTCATATTTGTGGGTTACTATTCCCACATTATTGCAGAAAAACCCAGCATGTAAGTTGTAAAATGGCCCACCCTTTTATGAGACATACATTCATCTGTCCTATAGTAGAACATACTTTCCTCCCAAATTAACAGCCATGTACTTCCAATCAAACAATTTTACTAGGTTTCAGAAAGAGCATAAGCTCTGGACTAATCTTAACATGTCAATGAAGCTGAGAAATTAAACCTATCTCATTTAGTAAAATTGTCTTCAGACATAAAGAACCAGGCAGCATTTGCTGTCACGCTGACATCTGAAGGTGAAACTCTGAGCACAAAGTGCGATATTTGAGATTTTGGGGGGTTGAGGTCTTTTGGTACACAGAGCTTGCCTGCAATCCTCGAATGGTTAGAGAAGATCATCAGATCTTTTCCTAGCCTAGCCAGCATATGCTGTTCAATAGCTAATCACTCTTGAACAACATTCAACCATGATGTAAAAAAGAAATCTCTATCCTATCGTTAAGCAGGATGCAGTTTATCAGTCCATATGTTGAAAGAGATGAACAAATAAAATTCACAGCAGCAGCAATAATGAATTGGATGTCTAAAAAGCAAGATGGATGCCTCCAATTCTCAATCAGAAAGGCACATGATACCAGTTACAGAAAGACGTTTCCATTTCCAAGACCTTTTAGTGAATTCATGCCTAGTCCCAGCTGCATTTCAATGAAGATAAAAATAAAATGACTTGTACACTACACCAGCTCCACAGTAGAAGCACTTCCATGCCTGGGAACAGGAGAGACAACTCCTGAAGCAGAACTTCTCAAAGACATACAGAGTCAGCAGGGCACAAAGCAGCTGTCACTGCTGACATGATGGAAACTGAATGTGCAGGAATTCTGCTTTGAGTTGGAAGAGGAGAAGAGGAAAAAAAGGAGAAGAGGAATGTAGCCTGTGCAAGTCCACAAAATTTACCACAAGTCTTCCCTAGACAGATTTCAAAGCTCTAATGGGAAGGCAATTTTAAAGCCCAACACCACCAGCAGAGAACAGAGCTCTACTGCAATTATAAATAATCCTCATCAAAAGAAATGTTTTAATTATTTGCTTAAATCCATAGCACAGTGTAGCCCTTCCAGCTTCAGGTGTGTACTGTCCTCCACTGCCCAATACGACCAGCCTTTGCTCACTTCTCCTATGTCTGCTACTGCTGCTACTGACAAGTCTAACTATGGTATCACAAAGTCCAAGGGTATTTGTTGCTTTTCTCAAAGCTTCAGATTAAGAATTTTATCTTTCATTTAAAAGATGTTTCTCTCCCTCATAGTTGCAGAAAGGCAACAAAGAACATATTCAATAGCCTCAGAAGATCCAAAAAGAAAGAACATACAATGATTCCTCATTTAAAAACAAAATGACTCAGTAATTTTTTTACGACTTCAACTCATGATTTCTGAGTACATGGAGACAAAAACCCACTTTTCAAATGAAAGGTACACCTAGGCATATGCTTATTTAACCAACCTATAGCCCTAAATTCAAATAGTTTCTTGCCTTGAAAAGATGCCTTCGTCTAACATCAATCTTTAAAGGAAACTCTACCAGTTCTTGCAGTGGGAGGAAAAGCAGGTTCATTGGTGACTGGTGTCAGTGACTGCTGATGAAGGCTGAATCACTACACAAGAGCTAAGAGTCCAAGCAAAGGCATGCCAGCAGGATGGACAATTAATCTGCTGAGAGAAATTACCACCGACACAAAACTCTGCAGCATTAACAAAGGGTTAGCTTGGTGTAATGCAGAGCCAAAACACAGACAATATCTCATCTCCACTGCGACCATGAGCACTGCACAGCAAACATTTTTTAACATCATGTCAGTGTATAAATCTACTGCAGCCCTTACGAATACACACAAGACAAGTACATGTGTTGGGGGTTAAGTGTGCTAGTGAAATCTTCTTGGCTTAATCTGAGAAAAAAAATGCACAGGTAAAAATTGCAAAGTTGCCCTGCGAGCAGAGCATTTTATTTGCCAGAAATTGCTCCAGTGCATCAGAGACACTGTAATAAGAGATTTCGATGTATTTGTTTTTATGCAAATGTGACAAAATGACACAGAACACGGAAAAAATGCAAAGACCTGCATAAAGAGTGTAAGACATTTCAATAATAAGAATTGACATCTAGTTTCTCTAGACAACTTCTCAGTTGATGCTGCAACAACTAACTAGAACACAACTTGTACATCGTCTAGCTAACTGTCTTCCCAAATGCTGGCCCAAGTCAAGTATCCAAGTAGCTAATGATGTGAAACTTGACAATCAGAATTAATGCTAAACATTTAAGCATGAATTACAGAATCCTTGAATGGTTTGAGTTGGAAGGAACCTCTAAAAATCAACTAGTCCATTCCCCCTGCTGTGGGTCAGAACATCTTTCATTAGGTCAGGCTGCTCAAATTCCAATTCAAAATCCAAGAGCAGCCTATGTACACTTCGTATGAGCCATGGTTCCACATGAAAACAGGCTGCCTTTCACAAAGATGGTTTCAATGGCATGTTGATTTTGTCTTTACACTGTCCTTTTCTACTGAGATTACACAGCAGCTTTCACCAAAATGAGATTTTATCAGCTTTCTCTGTACAGTGAGTATTATTCAATCCTTCTGAGTGCAAAATCCCAGTGCCTAAAGGAACAGAAGTTGTATTTTGAACTGGAGTAGCAAGACATACAAAACAATCCCTCAACAGCCAATATATTTCTCATCAGCCAAAGCACATGGGTGGAAAACAAACCAATGGGACCAAGCATGCAGATTTAACTATGAATATATGCAAAACTTTAACGCCACTGAGGGAAATAAACTCATTATTGTTTCACTGTTTAATTATGATTTATTTTCCTCACTGCATTATAGGTATGAATGCATGCTGCCATACTGACACCTACTATCTCTTACGTGTACAATAACGTAAGCCCTCTGCACAAAGTTGCTTCTGATGAATCCAAATCAATCACTGCTCACTGAGGAAACACTGAATGGCACTTTCTTAAGATGAATACTGGAACAGTTTTAACAGCTTATAGCTGGAGCAGAATGGCAAAAGGGAGAGAAAGAAAGAGGGATTGACTTGTTTTGGCTTCTTTCTATGGCATTGGTTAAAACAGCCTATTTTGAAACACACCGCCGTGAAGCAGTTAGGTACTTCTGTCACTATGCAGAATTTCACAGTAGAATTCTTTTTGCCACAACCATTATATCTGGTAAAATTTCTGCAAAGTGGATGTCATACATAAGGCTGAATTGCCCTGACCTGCAGAAACTATGAAGTACCTGGTAGTGTGGATTATACAAGAACTATTAAGAATAAAGTTTGGACAAAATGTTTGGAAGATATTCTTGACAACATCAATAGGTCATGTTTATAAACTACTGAAAGATAGGAATGCAGTAAAAAAATAAAACTGTAAAAGCTAATTAAAGACTGTATTTGGTTTGATTTCCAAGAGGCAATCACACCTCCTAGTTTTGGGCTGAGAATACATGGTCTGGTTTTGGACAGACTAGTCTTCCTTTTAAAAATAATTCAATCACTTTTCACCCAGGAGAAAAAATAAAGAAGACAAGGGTGGAGAGGTTAAGTTCTGAAGAATGCGTTTTATTAAATTCTTTCTTTGGTTGGTTTGTTTGGGGTTTTTAGATAAACTTAAAACAAATAGCATAAACCTTGGATTTCTACATGTGCTTTTGAAAAGAATAGCCTGACAGACTGAAGGACCTCAGCAGGAGTGAGGGCAGAAAAAAAGA
Organism: Oreocharis arfaki; assembly: GCA_013398015.1. NCBI lineage: Eukaryota > Metazoa > Chordata > Aves > Passeriformes > Paramythiidae > Oreocharis > Oreocharis arfaki. The sequence goes on along the minus strand of VZRR01013569.1, from coordinate 507,722 downwards.
ATTATTTTTGGTACTGCTTGTCAGCTTCAGAGGAAGGAAGGAAGGAAACCAAGGTCTAAGTACAAAGGACTTAGTCTCAGAAAAAAATATGCATAATCCAAAAATTTAAAATAGCTTCAGTGTTCAAGATGCCTGAAGTTCTATAGGTCAGGACATGTCATTGTCATAGCACAGTCAAGCCATGAAGGCAACAAAACTTCCTAAGGTTTCCTATACTCCCACACCTGGAAGGCATGCAATTATCTGCTGAGGAAGGAACACGCTTCCTTTCTGAGTACCAAAATTCACTCTGCTCCATTAATGAGCCTCTCCTTACGGCCCTGCAGCTGTATTCACAGTCGTAATGATACACCACATTGAGTACGGACCACTGTGTCTTTGCACTTCAGGAACATCCCCCCTTATGTTTATATAGATCCTATGAGTGTCAGAAGCCACAGGTATACAACCTAGGATAGGCTACAGTTCTCTCCAGCTCCTTCAGCTTTTTTCTCTTATGACATTCACAGCCAAATCAGTTAAGGTCTTATCTTGGAGGAAAACATCTGTTTAAGTATCTTGACTGTGCTGAGATTCCTTCATTTCTCTTCACACTAAGTGAGTTATGAACAGGCAAACTATTCCTTTACATTCAGCTTCATGTAGGATAATACTGTGAAAATACTTTCTTCTTCAAGAAAGATGACGACTTAAGGGGAGAGAGCCACCTGATGTATTTAATTACAAATGTGAATGCGGCTGTAGATCACAAAAACACCAAGCCAATACCCTGTGTTTCCCATTTCACGTCAACTCTAGCTCAGCGTCTACCACTGTGACAGACTTCACTGATGGGCTCAGCCCCTACTCAGAAACAGAATAAAACTACTAGCCATGTAATGCCTTAGGATTTAGCTTCCACATGTTTCAGATCCTGTGCTGCTTTAGTGTGTAACTCTAAAACTTCATATAGCCTGTTAGCTACCGTTCTCCCATTCTGGTTAGACATAACAAATCCTCTCTAGGCCTGGACTCAAGGACACCTTGTTGTCTCAGGCCTCAAAACATGTAAACTAAAGCTCTAGAAAAGGGGAACAAACTTGGGGTAATTACATCATTACCTGAAATTGTGATTGGAGAATTAACCCTGATATGCAAAATGACCCAATTTATAAAAGTGTGAAAAACCCGTGACCTGAGGTCCATCTTGGGTGAAGCCCCTTGGAGGCTTTTGACTGCCAAGGTGTACCTATCGAAGGTCCTTCAATAAATACCTCCTTTCATTCTCCTAATTTTGTCTAGCCTCCGTTTTCACGTAGCCATTTCAAGGCATCACTGAACTACCAACAAAGCTCACACTCCAGCATCAGCACCTTCTACCATACATATGCTCCTATTTATCTCATGGAAAGTACAGACAGATTAATTCACACTGCCTAAACAGCAAGCTCAGGCCATAGATATTTAAAATGCATGTAAACGAAACTTAGAGGAATGCTTTCAGAGACACCACCCCACAGGCCATTAGGTTTAGCCGCCAAACAGACAGATACAGTCTCTACTTACAGCACCCTGAGTTCTCTTACATCCTTCATCTGAAAAGACTCCAGCTCACGTGTGCCCAAATGTTGATTTCTTGTCCCTCCTGAAACCCGTACTGGCATAAGGCAGCAGCACTACTTGCCAGCAGTGCAACATCTGGGATTCCCCAGGCTGGCAAAATGCACCACAAATTCTAAGCATAATTCATGTAAAGAAAAGCTCAGATTAGTAGGTTTCTGTAGATTCATTAACATGCAGCAATCCTTGCAAGCATACGTCTTTGTATAGTTACTTAAATTCATGTAACTGTGAGAAGCGTGTGCAATGTTGATTCCATCGACCTTTTTGTGAAGTGCTGCTCAGTGCTGGTTTTCAGACAAAGTATGTTCAAGGAGCCCACAGAATGAAGAGCCAGGAGATACCCATGTCTTTGCAAGAAACTCCAATATCCAGTTACCACCAGCTGCAGATAGGGAAGGTTAAAAATGACAGTGTTCAGAGACTGGACTCATATGCGACTGTTTCCTGAAGCAAAGTTCAGAGGCATCACCAGCTCTGCAAGAGCATCCGTCTCAGGAACATGGAGATGGTAAGTTGAAAAACGCATCCATGAAATTCTCTTTTTTTTACCTACTGTGCAAAATCAAGTATAAGGAGGTCTATAGGCAGGCTGGAATAACTACTGTAATCGGCTCAATGGCCTTTCCATAAATAAACATATTAGAAAGGCACTCTGCAAATTTACTGAGGTACACAGGAAGAATTCCGTTAGCATTTTTCTTAAATTTGAAGGGATAGTTATTTTAATACCTTTCCTAGAGAGCTAGTTCTCTCTACATACTGCTAGATTACTCATGCTGAAATTCAATCTACAGCTTTTCTACACCCTCTGCAGTGGAATGAAGCACATCAAATGGCAAGATATTCAAAAAGCTCTCTGACAGAGATCAAGCATGGGTCTGCGTCCTGCATCGCTTTGTGCTGTCAGATACGCACATTCTTTATGCATTTGGGCTCATCAAAAAGTTCAAAACAAAACAACCCCCTTCATTAAAATTCCATCTGAAAACTGCCAGTGCTACAATTGCATATGTCACACTGGAGGACATTGTGAAGTTTAGGGACAGATTAGTAAGGACATGAGAGCCAACCCCCTTTGAAAAGGAACGTGTTTGATGGTGTGGGTCTTTCGTCTGCTTTGTACTGGACGTGGACATGAAATCCAAATGCCTTCAGGTCTCAGAGGAAGGCAAACTTTTGTTATAAATCCCATGTATAAAGTCAGGTCTCACACTATCTGTTGCAATACTGAAAGCAAGCTTCGCTTCCACCATAGGTTTAACATTCCCACATTAAATTAAGAGTAATTTCAGAGTGCTTGCAGGTTCAGCTTTGAAAAAGCCATCTTGAGCACTGCTAATAAATCATGGAATCACAGAACATCCTGTTGTGGAAGTGACCCACAAGAATCATCACAAGTTCAACTCCCAAAATAGCCATGGTGGCATGCAGAGGGAGTAGCACCAGCTGGGCATCAACCAATTTTTACCGCAGTTCACAGTGAGTTCCACGCTGCTGGGACTCCACTCTTCTCAGCACTCAAATTCGCTGATCTAAGACCAGTTGCACATGCACTATAAACCCGCACTGACTACAGCGTAAACACACAGTTAACAAAAACTAAATAAAGGAAATTTATGTATGTACATCACACAGTCTGCCTAAAGTTTGTACATATGTCACAAAATTTCGTTTTCCCTGTACTTTATGTACGGATGAATAGTTTACATAACTGGCAATTGTGTTTAAAAAAAAGGAAAAGACAAATACCAAGAAGATTAAATATTAAAAAATAATAAGAGAAAAAAATAAAATAGGCAAAGTAAGCTCAATAAAAGGCAATGCACCTGCAAATTTTGAAAATGAAATGGTATCTGTAATGACTAGGCATAGAAGAAAATGGGGGAAAAAGGCAGATCATTGTCTTTTTACTCTTATCAACACCAAACAAGACTGTCTAGTCAACAGAAAAGGACAGTAATGCTGCAACATTACAACCCTAAACACTACCTAATGAGATAAAATATTTGCAGAACCAAAGTACTGGACAGAATCTGTATGGATACAGATGCATCTGTAAGGCAACATTTATTTTCCATCAAAACAAAAAACTCGGTAAGCGAGACCAGCATGACAACTGAGTCTACAAGAATGAAAAGGATGCAACTAAACACAGACAAAGGGAATCAGCGGAAGTGTGAGGCAGCTCTCAACTCCAAAAGGAAAAGGCTCTACAATCACTTCAGGTTTTCATAGAGGCTACAGTTTAGCATGTTTGGTAAAGAAAGTACAAAATGTGTCACCCATGAAACTAAGACTTCAAACAAAGAGAAACCAGATGGTACTAAATAAAAGGAAAGAAATTAATATCCACAGTCTCAGCGTGGAGAAGGCACAAAATATCTCCCAAAAGACATTTACATTCAGAAAAAATAAGCTAGCTGTGGTTTAAAATAAAATAAATCTCTGTGTACAGATACTGACAGCCTTTGTTGACCCCCATTTGCCGAATATCAGTGGCATCTTGTCTTTGGATTACATTATTTATAAAAACCACAAGATTTCTTACTCTCATAAGACTGATATGACTGATATAGATGTTTCTATGACTGATATAGATGTTTCAATCTTAGGAGTAATTTTTCTGCCAGTTCAGTAACTTCGTTTCTGATTATACAACATATTTGCAATCTCAAAAAAATTACTGCAGTTGACATTTTGTCTGGCAGTGAGTTATTGGAGTCAATGGATATTTTTCCACTGATTTCACTGGGCTTTGGATTATTTCATTTAAAAGTGTTCTACTTTGCAATAAAAGTCTCATATTTATGGTGCCAACCTAGTAGGTTTTGGTTATATTTTATAGTCCAGATTCAGTAAAGTAATTAGTCTGGACCATTCTACTTCCCTGATGGATATGCTTAAGGACTTTATGCAACAAATCCAAGATATCAAACTGAAAATTGCTTAACTGGTAAACTGAAGTTTAAGCTAAAGCATCCTTATTTCACTACCTCAAAAATGTAATTTTAAGAGGAACTTATCATGACTTAAATATTACATAAGATCCAAGACCAACATTTTAGTCAAAGTTGTGTAAGATGAAGAAAAGTAAAATAAATTAGAAACTTCTGGTTATTAACATGTAAACATAAACCAGTGTAGCATTACTGAGTGAGCTGCAGCAATAGGTCATTGTCCTAGTTAATCACCAGAGGAAAGAAGGAATGCCATAGAGGAATGGACAGATGTTTTCAACCCTGGCACTCCCCTTTCCTCTTGTGATACTGTGGATAGATGGAGACTGAGTCCTACTGCTGTGGGAGCAGCCAGCACACTTCTCTAGGCAGCAAGAGCAATGGCAAAGCCACCTGGGGACCCTCTGTCCTCCTGTACTGATTGCAAGCTGCTGCTGGAAACAGGGAGCTAGTGGTCATATTTTTACGGTGAACTGCTTGGTATTTGCTTATTTATTTCTTCTAGGCCCTTAACTGTCATATCAGAATCACAATCTCATGGTTCATTAAGTATATATACTCACTATAAAGTCATAAAAATAAATACGTAATATATTATTATTTATTATATTTATATATACCTTTTTTTATACTTATATATACCTTTAACTAGATCACAGATTTAGATTATTATGTTTTATTTCATTTTTCTTTCACCAGAGTTCTAGAGTTTAAAATGCAAAATAAAACAGTTTAAAACAGTTACTGAGAGCAGATGCTGCACAGCAGCCATGAGATTATAAGAAAGAGCAGCATATCCAGTTGCCTTGGATGTCCACAAAGAAAGACACAAAGTTAGGTTCACCGAGCAGTTTTTTACTACTGGACATGTGAAGCAAAGCCCAATTCCACATCACTGACCTAGCATCTCCAAAAAAGCCCTAAGCCACCACAAACAAACTGCATACAAGTTGGATAAAAAACGTCTGCAACTCATGATTTTCAAAGTTGCATTTCTAAGCCACTTCCGCAGTCTCAAAGGAATCTTTCTTAAGTTTTTTTTAATGATTTGAGAGTCTAATAATGTAACTAGACACAGTTAAATACTAGGTCAGCCTCTTGGTCCCAGTGTCTGCATGAAGCATAGGTGGAGAAATGTGCATGAATAATAGCGTTTCCTGAAGATCTGTCTCCTCTTCCACCCTTTGAAAAGGTAATTTGCATAAGAAAAGCAGCAGGATACCCAAAAGCTGAAATATCAAAGTGAATTTACTGGCTCACATTTCATTTAGCTTGGGTCATAATTCTGGTCTCCATTGAGTTCATTTCACTGTCTGATTCTCAGCTCTCCTTGATGTAGTTACCTTTATCAGTGTGTGATCTGTGGTAACACGTGAAGACTGACTGATATAGAAGATGCTTTTGTAGATGTGCTGTGACCTTGTACATGCTAAAAGAGATTTAATTCTTACATTGATACTACTTAGAACAATGAGTGAGGTTTGGGGCATATTCAGAAGCAAAGCACTACAGAGCAAGGTTGTATTTCCATGTAGTTGCTCTTTGTTTGAGGGCCCCTCTACATGAACTGCCTGAGAACTCACAAGTCACAATCACAGAACCATAGAATGGTTTGGGTCGGAAGGGACCTTAAAGATAATCCCATTCCAACCCTCCAGCCATGGGCAGAGACACCTTTCACCAGACCAGGCTGTTCGGAGCCCCATGTAACGTGTCCTTGAACTCTTCCAGGGACTGGGCACTCACAGCTTCTCTGAGCAGCCTCTTTTGATGTCTCTCCAACATCACAGTAAAGGACCCAGCGTGCACCTGATCCCATTTCCCCATCCACACATGATTTGCAGGCAGGCAAGACACCATGAAATCAGTATTGGTTACCTACCTACCCCATTACCTACCAAACATTTCCAAAGGCCATCCCAGCACGTTCAACTGTGCAGCTTGGATAGGGCCTCTCCTTACGTACCAACGCAACCAAGATCAGAAGAAATGAAGGCCTGAAGGACAAGACTGCCAACTATAAGGCTACAATCAGATTGTTTTCTTCAGCCAAGAATTTTATTTTAGATTGCATTCAGTAAAAAAAGGCAGGTCAGTCAAAAATATAACTGGTTGACCTAGAAACCATGCACCATAGTTGGTTATTTTTATATCTCTTTCCATGGGTTTATGTTCCTGGACAAAAATTAACTCACAAATATTCTTACAGTTGACATATTTAGACAAAAATCTCTATGTATGAAACATTCAATGGGCATTGCTTACAGTATTTGCAGCATCTTTTGCCTCAAAGTACCTAAAGATGCATTTTCGCTAGCTTAAAAAAAAAAAAGCTTTTTCTTTTCAGTTCAGAAATCACAGGTTACAATGATTGAAGAGAGTTCTGTCTCAGTAATTCCAGTTGGCTCCTCCATCAGGACAACATAACATGACAGCTTTCACAATGCATCACCTTCCTTAAATACAAACGCTATCTTTCTGAAGTACTGCCAAGAAGTTTGGCACAGTTGCCAGCCTGGATTACAAGGAGAAGACCACTACAGCACTGACTTGCTCAGAACAGAATGCTTTTTGGGCAAATATATCGATTCTTTTGCAAAAATCAAAGACAACAGGTTAAGTACCAGTCACAACCATGGGAGTCACCTACTTATAATGCACAGAGCAGGTAATCTTTGGTGGAAAAACTGTGAGCATCAGCAGCTGATGCTCTAACCTCACTGCTACCAGGGGCAAATACTACACCAGCAGCTCTTTCTAGAGCCACCACAACCAAAAAGACAGGATCTGTGCCCCACAGAGCTGTTATCCAAAATGGCGTTAAGTTGTACAACAGCAAAGAACAAACATAAACCAGACAATGACAACAGCAAAAAAGCTGAAATACAACTCAGTTGAATCAACAATAGGTAAATATACTTTATTTTTAATTTTATTTTATTATTGTAAAATTGTCATTGCTGTTAATGATACTGACTCCTGCTTTTGCTACAACGATCAAGAAGACAGGTCAATGCTTTCCTGAGAAAATACAGGACCTTTCAGAGGCTCTTTGGAGCTGCATAGCTCTCTCCCATTTCTCCTCAGCCCACAAGCCTGTATAAATTCACTGTCACAGCTCCCAACTTACTAAACCAACTGGTTTAACAAGCTGAAGGTCACTAGAAGCAAGATCTCCCCAGCTGCTACCTTCATATCAGACACTTTGGTTGATATGAGCTGCCTGTCAGCCAGACCTGTAGCCTGTAACACCAAAACACAGCCATAAAGCACAAATATAGGGAAATATAAGGTAAACAAATAATGAGTGTTTTCATATTGAGTAGTGTTAAGCTCTCAGTGAACTGGCAGACAGAAAAAAAGAAGTTTTTTTTTTTTAAAAAAAAGAACCCTTTCTTCCACAAAACAACAGAAAGGGTAAATAATTTTGTGTTTTGTTTTTTCCCAGGAGAATTTCTCTTCAATGTCTATCATCAGTGAAGAAAATCACTCTTCCAAAATTAAAGGAAGCAAAAAACAGCATCCTTTAGAGCTCCCTGTATCCCACTCCTCACCTCTCAAACATGACTATTCACCAAACCTTGAGAAAATACGTGTCTCCTTTGTGGTACAGGCCCATTTTCAAGAAATAACATCCTTGTGTTGTCTGCATTCACAATTCCCAAATTCTGCATTTCTTTTCTTGCAATGCTTCTTATCGTGTTTCTTTTAACACACTTTTGTGTGTGTGTGTTTCTATTAAAGCCAGTGATACAGCATTTTTTATTTTAAGCAGTTTCCCACCCTCTTGTGTGTTTCTCTGAACTGTAAAGGAACTTTTGGAGCCACACAGTGTGAAACTGTTAAAATTACCTATTTTGGGCATGCTGTTGCGTCAACAAATTTGTGTACACCAGAAAACATTCTGAAAAATGCCTCTATACTCTTTGGGAGAAAAAATACTATCCTTTTATCTAACTACTGTATGCTTTGGTGTTTTAGGTATATGTAGATGACTTTATAACCCTCTTCCTGAAAAAAAGGTTTCCTTAATTCTGCTTAAAGATCCCTTTCTGTCTCCTTGTTGGCTGCAGCTTCTTCTAGCCTGTTAGCTCTTTTCAGAGAACTAATATCTGATAATTTCAGTTTGCTGCAGCCCAGGAGACTGAGGAATATTCATTCACATTACAGGTAAACCCCTACTGTTCCCACGTGGGCTTTCTTTTTCGATCCTATCTCTGCTCCTCTATGATTAGGAACTTCCAGCAGCAATCACACTCAACAAGCATCAGTGGGCTCATTGAGTTTCACCCGTTTTCTGCCCATCAATGAGCCCCCTTAAGACCCCAAGTCCTTCAGATGTGACACATAAAACAATCAAGGGTTTGTTCAATGACTCACTTCAAGAATGCCAGCTGTAAAATGTAGATTCTACCTAAGTCTGCTTTAATAATTTCGTACACAATAAAAACCTTAGAGAAAAAAATTGTTCGTCCTGACCTTTCCTATCCATCCCTCTCCAGAGAAACTTGGTATATCCATATCATAGGAGCTCTTTTCTCTCATGAGCTCATTTTTATGAAGCTGCATTATTTTCTACCAGCAATCTAGACATTTTTTCAATGTCCATTTCATGCTGGGTGTTGCACATCTTTGTCCTTCAAGCTTATATTTATCTCCCATTGTTCCTATCACAAACCCTAGAGCAAACAGTAGTCACAAGCCTGCAGTTGTCACAATCCTATAATATGTCAAAAGCAGTGAAAGCACAATTCTGTACAAGTAGAAAAAAATGAACTGGACTTCTTTCAGTGAACTGTTTGTCCTTCAACTTTCCAACAATCTGGGCACTGAATTGAAAGATGTCTTCAACAGCTTGAAGGACTGACACTAGAGTAAAAAAATCTCAGTTACCAGGCAAGGAAATCCACACTTCAATGTGACTATTAGAAGTAAGAAATGATCAAAAGTAAGAAGCTATAAACTTGTTCCAAAAAAAAGTGAATTCTTTTCTGCTGCCTGCCAGAGGTTATCAAAATCACTTTGAAAAGCTCCTGGATGTTGCCAAGTAAACTTGTAAATTGCAGCTGCCAATCCAAATCACTAAAAACTAAAAGCAGAAAGGGAAGCCTTCCAGAAAATATTTAATGACATGGAATTATATCTACAGTCACCTCCTTTCTCTGGGATGCACTGTAAGTTGAGCCCTCCTTTGTGTCTGCTTTCTGGAGTGGGAGTTCACTGGAGCAGAAATTCCCTTTATATTTGTGTCTTGTGCAGCACAGATTATGCCACCAGTATTCTGCAAATACAGCACTGCAGCAGAACCTCAGCACTAAGCAGCTGATTGTAAAAGTGACTTTATAAACTTAAAACTTTGTTTCTAGATCATGGGACTTTTTCCAGTGCCCTAAACTGATAAAAAACTTAAAAAGGCACTTCTCTACCTCTTCTTGTTTGGGGAAATAATACATCTGGTATAAACAAGCTTTTTTCTTGGCCTTCTCCCCAGTGTTTAGGGATTTTAGGGGACAGTTCAAGGCTGGCTGATTTGTTCTTCCACTCTTTTACAACATTACATGCAGCTATTCAAAAGTAATCTAATTAGGAGAAAAATAATAGGAGCAACTCAACAGCCCTTCTCTATACCTCATACCTGCTAGAAAACCAGTGGGTTTTATTGGCATACCAAAAGAATGCGTGACCCCAGACTGCATGTGTGAGATCAATCTTTTAGGCTCCCTAAGGACAAGAAAAAACCACTTGGTATGAAAAACATCAGGAAGGAAAAAGTTTCAGTATCTGTGTCTATAATACCCCTTATCCAATGTTAGTAATTTGATGGAGGTGAGAACAGTAAAGGGGAACAATTCCTTTGCTAAACAAAATGCCAAAGACCTTGAGTAAAGTACAAATTTACCAGTTTCATAAGAGGGCTGGACAACTTTTTGCATGCTACATGGTTTTAAATGAAATGAACTCTCCTGGGTGTCATAGTCTGTTAGTTAATTCTGGAAGTGGCCTGAAGGCCCCGTAACAAATGCGACCTTCAGAAACAGCAGCTCGGATGGTCTAAATGCACATCAAACCAACCAAAGTGGTCATAATTCAGTAATCCCTTATAGATGAGCTTTGACACAGAACAAATTACCACTTTGAGCCTTGGGACAGAAACATATTCTTGAACTTGGACTTTTCAGCTCTGTCCTTCTTTGAGATGGTTGTTACCCATCAGTTAAAGCATTTAATAAGCCATGGTTTAGGGAATTGACTGTGAATTGCAGATACTCTTTTACCAGAAACCAGACCAGAGATGTAACAAAAACATGTATTTTGCTATTTTTGCACATCACTCTGGTCTACTCAGTCTGGTCCCAGAGTGAGCTTATCAGTGCTCCATACCAGGGAGTCAGATATATAACTGTAGCACACTTATTGGGCAGACAACAGCAAACTGTAAAAAGTTTTAGAAAACAACAGAAAGGTTTTCATAGCAGTAAATCAGTCTGATCCATTGGGAAAAAAAAAATCTGTGAAAAGCCATAACAAGAAGGGAATAGGAATAGAAGCAGAAGGCTATTATTTGCAGCAAACTACAACTGACACTGTTTCTTGTCATCCCAGTATGTGCATACATCAAAAAACATGTCAAATGTCTAAAATGCAGAATAAATGAGAAATGCAAAAATAGAGGGCCTTCCTTCAAATAAGTTATTTTGGGTTTTTTTTCTTCTTGTCATTCAAGTGTTCATATATAGTTTCAGTCCAAAGAATTAAAAATTAGGTGGCAATATATTTTCCATTTCTCAGACTATTGCCCATCTTATAACCTTTGATGGGCCTTGGTGGATGCTTTAAAGAATTAACTGCTCTGACTTCACTACAGAGCTGTATTCCCATAGCTGAACCTGCTTGTGCAACAGTTCCTCCTCCCTGGCATTCTTCCTAGATTCTCTAAAGTCCATTACAAAAGTAGGTAGATGTCCTTTCTTAATGACAGTCCTACTTGTGTAGAAAAATTGAAAGCTTGTCAACCTTTCTCCTAGTTCCAGACAAAGATATCCTATCATGCCCTAATGATTCCATCTTTACTGTAATGAATTTACAGGAGTAGCTGCTTCTTTCTCTTTACTTGAATTCCAGAAACAAGCCTTCATATTCAAATGACAGGGAGACATAATACTGCTATGGAAATGGTTTTTGGCTATTATTAAAATGCAAGGATGTTTTCAATGTATCAAAAAGTAAATTATTCTTTGTTAACAGGAATAGAAACAGAAATAGTCTGCTTTTCATGTTATTAAAGAATTTGAAGCAAAGGATACTAATTATCTGCAGAACATCCTTTCAAAATGGTCCTTTCACTACTTCAATGGTTATCCTAAGATGATAAATTCTAGCCTGAAAAAAATTAAATTCCTCATACAAGGACATTTTATTCACCATCCTAATCAAAAGTAAAGCTCTGTTTCTGTTCTTCTGCCACGTTACCACTGTTCTTCCTTTCCTATTTCCCAATCTTTTTACCATTTTTGTCCCAAAGCAACCTCCACTGCCCCAAAATGTGGAATCCTACTAAATGGTAATCATCATTTTAAGGACTGGCTGAAGTTCACAGAAGAGAAGTTTATATATCTCACACTTGAGCAAAAGGAAATGTGGGGTGTTAAGTTCAGGCATGAACTTTGGCAAAGGCAAAATAAGCAACTACTTACATCAGTATGGCTCTGGGCACAGTACACTCCCATTGACTCCTCTGCCTAATATATTTGTGCCCAAGTGCTAGAGAGACAGATTTGTCACTCCAAACTCCCAAGTTTAACTTAACAAACTCCAAAGCTGTAACTCCCAAGCTAGCAAATATGGAGTGAGGGCTACTATGGAAGTGATTTCTGCAGTGCCTGCTCCTGATGCTCCCCTCCCTCTGCACTCCATCAAGCTGGAAGAACAGCAATCCTGGCTTTCCAGAAATCTTGTCCCATCAGCCAGGTCCCATACCACATAATTCTGGTGACAAAACCTATGTTGTTAACAAACCTAAGGCGACCTTTGAGTAAACATTTCAAGTGACTCAACTCTGAGACATTCTTTGGATCGTCTTCGAATCATATCAGCCACAGGAATATCACACAGCCTTACATACTCTCCTATCAAGTCCTATGGAGGCAAAGCAGACTGTTTCAGGAAGAAGTGGCTCCCCCCTGAAGTCAGTACCTATAGCTTTCTAATAACATTTGAATGCTGCTTTGGTGGCATCTTTTCTGACGCTCAGATCCCGGACTCAGTAAAATAAAACATGTTCACAGTTTAAGGCAACTACCTCGCCTTACATACAAGGAAATGTTTGGAATAAAATGGTTTCAACCTCTCATAGTGCAAAATTTTCTGTTTTATAAAAGGAATACTTGGGAGATATTACCAGAGCATTTTAAGTATTAAAGAGAATGAGACCATGAGATACATTTGATAAGTTTTCTAAAAGACTAGAATACTTAAGTAGCAACAAACAACTTGGTGATTCTGGCACAAGTTACATTTACCTTCTACTTACAAAAAGACCAAATCGAGTCATTCCTGTTTCTATAGCCAAAATTCATGCTGCTACTATTACTAGCCTCCTCTTTCTTGTTTCCTAATAAGAAACTATCAAAGCCAGCTGTTGTATGCTACTAATCCTGATTGTGTAATGCCCATAATAGAAAACACATTCCCTATTCCAAATTTGCTTTTCTTTGTCTGCATTGTCTTGATCCAGAGAATTAATATATGTCTAACTTCAAAGATAACAGTCATTACATCCATTTCCACAGCATTCCTTACATGCTAAGGAACTTGCCAGTGTGCATTGATCAAGGAGAGCAGCACACTAAAAATAGAGCAACAGTGCATTCCTGACCTGACATTACTCTCTTTGTATGGTGATTTAAATTTATAATTAGTTAGCTAAAATGTCATGGCAAAAAGCACATTGTAGGAGAGGAGATTCAGTGGATAACCTGAAGTACCACCAGAATGTGGCAGAATGCAGTGTGATTTCAGAATGAAGTCCTGCTGTTTTGTGACTGTCATGTGCGGCCGAATTACAGGCACAGCATACCCTAGCTAGGGCAATCCTTTGTTCTTTGTGTGGCACCTTGCCAATCATTATTTGGCAAGCTGTGGTTTATTTGCAGTAATGCTGTCTCTGTGATCACTTGGTTTATTTTACTAATTGCTCTCCCTTTTAGGAGTGATTTCTTAACATCCAGTGAAAACTTTCTTCCTCCTTTAGCTTCAGGCCATACATCTTGCTCTAGAATCAACACAAGCATTTGCGAAAGCAACCAGGGAACAAAAATCCAAGGCTGGTCTTGTTTCATTATTTTTCAGTTTGTTTTCTGTACAATAGATAGCAGTACTTTGTTGGTACAACACCGAAAGCCTCATTTGGAAGGGCCGTAGGCAACCACAGTTCTGACTGTCTTTAAAATATCATCAGCTGTTCCAAGGGGGGAAAAAAATGCAGCATATAATAATATTCATATCCAACAGCATGTCGCATATCCGACTGCTGTCTAGGATAAAACTGACCTATCTATACAAAAACATTTAACTGGCCAACTGCCAAGAAGTTTTTATTATGAAACCTGTCGTCTTCCTCCTTGCTGCTGTTGACAACAGCAAAATGCCTGTTTTCAGTTCTTAATATGAAGCCATCACTCCCAATATTTTGCAATTCGAAACAAGTCACTTTTAAGTTTTTATAGACTACAGAAAACCAATTTTGAATCAAAGCCATTGATGATAAAAGTAGATGCAAATTTGTTTATTTGGCTAATATATGATACCTTTATATTGCCAGGACAGCAGAATGTGAGCAGAGCATAGCCTTAATCTGGATAAAGAAACATGAAACCATTGCAAATACAGGAAAATCTCTGAATAAAAGCACAGCTTACAGATGAATAGGTATATTAAAATTTACATTAAATTTATCCAAATTTATCTTAGTAAGCTTTGCCACAAATTCCATTGTATTAAAAAATCCCAAAAAGCACTGATAGTGAAATAAACCAAAATTATTAAAATTAATACAAACCCTATGGCATTTTCCATTCCATCTTCCTATGGGCATTATCCTGCACAGAATTATTTCCAAAACATTAGCTAACATCTGCATCTAGAACTGAGAGTTAGAAATTGGAAGAATTAGGAGAGTTAAAAATTATTTCTCACCACAGGAACATATGAAAATGCAGATGTCAGATAAGGTAGATCTGTCAGGTACAATATGAGTGATTTAATGTGCTAAGGAAAATGCAAATGGAGCTTCAAAAAGCAATTACACCTTCAATCACTTCTTATGTGTGAAATACAGTCTACGACAAAGATCTTCTGCAAACAGATGCATTTTGAAAAGATTACATACAGGAGGAAATAAAGTGCAGTAGGACAAACAGCTTGAAATATAATTGACCCAGCCTTAGAACTCAACATGTTCAGTGGTTAAACGATCCAACAATCCAGGTGAGGCTGCTTTTACCTGCATGTACAATGTAAAAATTCTAATTATCTGGGACTACTCAGATCATCGGTTTAAGTTATTATTTTACACACATTTTTTAAAAAGGCTATTCTACCCACAGTAGATGAGGCTGGAAACAGCAAACATAAATCACAATATCCACATGGATATTGGGAACAGTCAGATAGAATAGTCATAATAAAATCCAATAAGCCATACCCTACTGTAGAGAACACCCAGAGAAAATGGCACAGGAGAGCTCTCCGCTTGCTGAGCGGGCTGACATCGGTGCCACCCTCTGCTTACCCGCTCAACTTTTCCAGCATTGAGAGGTTTCACACCACCTTAAATTCCAGGTGACAAAGCCATTTGTGTTGCTATCAAAGCAATTCTGTCAGTATAAAAATGGATAGGCGCTTACAATTCACAGGAGGCAGTTAATTTCAGTAATTCTCTTCAGAAACATCCTGTGTCAAGCTCTGACTATGTGAACTGTCTGCAAGAGCAGAAATCTAGAACTAGCAAAAAACTCACAAATCCAGTAATTTTCCATAGGAGTCTGAGCACGATCAGCTCCAAAGTATTCTTTCATCAGGAACTCAAAAGTGAGAACTACTCCAAATCAGTGGAAGCCTTCAGAATACGGCTTTAATCTCTGCACCTGTTTCAAAAATAAAGGTAGATTTATATGACTCTCATTAAGTTGCTGTGAGGCTTCCTAAGTGCCAGCATGCAAATACTGTTTTTTTAAGAAGATAGGAAAAAGAAGAACAATTTGATAAAAAGAAAGTGCTTTAACCATTGTGTATTAAAGTAGAAAATAAAGATACTCTTTCTTCTTTCCCTTTTTACCTCAACCAAAACACAAACAAAGCACTGAGTGAGCTGAAGCCGATGAGAAACAAAATTGGACTGTAAAAACCCCAGAAAGATTGAGAGCTAATTCTTATTTCTTTTTCTCCAAGAACAACTCCATAAACTCTTAGCTTTTATCACACTAAATAAGACCAGACATACAATGGTGTAAAAGAAACCACAACATGGACCATGTCCTGTTCTTAATGATGTTATTTACATTTCCTAAATCAAGAGCACTTCTAAAGCCCACATTTTACTGCACCTCTAGCACATACACCAGCTGTAAGTATACCACATACATTTGTCTAGTCAGACTCATTGAACATGTGTGGTTCTTTGAACATGGAAGTCTTTTAACTTGGCAGCCAAAGCAACATTTCTTGCCTCTTCTCCTGTCCTTCACAGTGAACTACAACATTGCTCATCTTTACCCAAAAATGGCCAGCGGTCTCATTTCTTGCAGACTGTGTTGCACAAGAAATTTACTCACTGACCCCTCAGCAGAATGTAGTTTTGCATTGTTACAAAGAGTGAACCTAGGAACTCTGCACGCAATCTAGTCATGTCCCTGCTATTACAGCTTTTAAACTGATGTTAGACATAATTTTAATTTAAGGTGTAACACCTGCTCGGTTTTGGGTGCCTTTTGGAGAGGGGGTTGGAAGGGGGAATAATCACAGTTAATGTTTCATATTCCAATCCTGAACAGCAGGTGTTCAGATGAAAGCTCCGAGATATCAATTTGAAATTAACTCCAAACATTTTCCATTGCTGACAGTGCAACGGTTGCTGATCATTTTAATAGTATTGGCAAATCTTCCCATGTCAATAACCACTTATCTTCAACATAAATGGAGTTATTTGCTTCAGCTTAGATCCTGAACTCTCTAAACTGCTGATTAATGACAGTTCTCATCTATGACAAGGGGGAAGAGCAGTCTGTGATTGAGTTTCAGTTCAGCAGGCCATTTGACATGCCAAAATTATTTCAAGCAGAAGTGGAAGGTCAGCTCTGCTTCACATCTCAGATGTTTTCCATAAACAATGACATCACATGTTGAAGAACCACCAAAGTCGCTTCCACTCAGAAAACAGGAGTACTCCTTCAGGACATGTGGAGAGCCTCAGGACCTTTTATTTCGTCAAGGTTGTCCTGCTCAGCAAACAAACAAAAACTTCCTTTGGCTGAGCTAAATGTTTTCCTATGCTTGCTAATACGGCTTTCTGAGATGCAAATCTATCATCAAACCACAACAGAACACAAAGCCCAGCATGCTCTGAACTCTGAGAACTCCAACCTTTTCATGCATTACCCTTGGCAAAAAGCTGTTAGTATGGGCTGCATCTATTTTGTTCTCAGAACTGTGCAATGAAGTCCAAAGCAGGTGTGCGTGCTGCTGAAATGCAGAAATGCTGCTGCTGAGTGAAACGATCAGTAGAGTGGTCAAGCATCCAACTTGTAACTACATTACTATCACCTGGTTCAGCTCCATTCGGGCTCAAAAGGAATTAGTCTCTAACAGAGCACTTACATTTGCACCCTTCCTACACTAATTAGGAATATTAGAATTCATTGATCAAACTATTAATACATGGCTAAAGACCCAACACAAACATAACAGTTTGAATTGATTGCCAGTTGTATTTTGTACCTCCAAGTACAGGTTATGCTTGGGAAGTTATGGAAGGCCTCCGTGCCCTTGGCAGAGATGTACAAGAAGTGGTGTGACCTGCTGTTTCCTCTCTTTAATGACCCTCTCTACAGACTTTATAACAGGACACAGTCTGGAAGTCACCCTCTTACCAATGCCATTAACAACAGCAATAGTACAGGCAGTAAACAGCAATCTCTGCTAAAAACCAACAGAGCTTGCATTATTTATCACCCTAGCACTTCATCTATCAACTGCCTTTACTGAGAGTCATCACCAGCCATGTCACAAAAAAGAGCACAAAGTCTTGCAAAAAGTTTACAGAAGACCCTGGAATGAAGGTCTAACTTTCTCACGGAAAAAAAATATCTAATTTATGTCCAGAAGCTAAATTAAAAATTCTTCATATCTTTAGGGGTTTTTTTATCTTTTATAATAACTTAAGGCTATTCTTATTTCATTTTTATTTGGTCTCAAGATACTGAATTCAGAAACAAATACACCACACACACAATGACAATTTTTTCCCATTACTTCCACATTTGGTTTCATTGACTTCTGTCTCTGGAGCCAAGAAATAAACAAACGCACATGACAGCAGGTGTAAATACATAAAACCCAGGCGTACATCTAACTACTTCATCTTCTGCTCGTTATTAAACCTTGCAGAGGCTAACAGTGCTTGGATGCACTGTACTGAGCATAACAATCAGCATCAGGCCAAGAGGTCAGCTCTCACTCAGCGGCATTTCACAACATTTGAACGTCACACCCGTGACAAGAATACGAATGAGTTCCGTGCAACAAACACACACTTCCAGAGGGACAGGCAAACACACAGTTCTGTCACCTGTGCTGTCAGTCACTGCCTCAAAGCAGCAGGTCTCTTGACAGATACCAAAAAGGGGGTGAAAAAGTGCAAAGAAAAAAAGAGACACAAAGCAGGAATTTCAGACTGCCCAGTTTTAACATATTTACCGTTACAACAGCTAAAGATAAAATCACTGCTGTGGACTGTTCTCATAAAGATGTGTTTCTCCAACAGCAAGTGGTGACTGCCTTGGGAGTCACAGCAGTAGCCTGCAGCAGCTCACTTCTACCCTAATCAACCGGGGTTTAATTCTTGCGAGGTACAAGGAGAAAACCCACAAAATTACCAGCCCTATTGCTCACACAAAGCAACCACAGAGTCACTTCAATTGCTGGCAACAGCTGCCATTCCTCTGGAGGGACTGCAATCCACCACAGTGAGGAATTAGTGCATGGCAGACAAACAGAGGCTGACTGAAGATGCCACGGGAAGACGGAGGAGACAAAGGGGATTGTCCATCTGAAATGCTTGGAGAAAAAGGCTTTGTGGGGAAGCACAAAATTCAGACAGGGGATAGTATCTTTCTTCATCAACTTCAGTCCTTTTTAATTCCATTCCCGAACCTGCTTACTGACTCACAATTCAATGCATTCTTTCTTTCAAGTATATTTTTTTACTCTGCTCCTCATTTTTTTTTGTTTTTTACTATAACTTTTACAATTTCCTTTTTTTCGTTTTTTTTTTTAACCTATATGACTTTTCTAGTCTGTCTGATTTCCTGGTGATGTGTCCCATGCTAAGTTACCCTGGAAACAGGCATTTGGAACTTTAAATTACATGATAACTCTACCTGAAATTCCTAATAATGCTGAGTATGTCTGTGAAGTCCACACACAATTTGAGGCACAGCCTCAGCAGGCAAATAAAACTAAAAGCACACATAGAAAAGTAACTTTTCAAAGATTGGTAAAATCAACAAATGGTCAAGTCATCCCAAAGTCAATTAGTGCATCTAAACCTGAAATAGCTCCACACAACTATTTTCAGAAACCCCAAGATCAGGCTGTTTGTGTTTAATTATGACACTGATTAAAGTATCATTAGTGTCCCTGATCCTCCAAGTTTGATAATGAAAAACAGCCTCTTAAAATCCAATCCAGTGGAACAGCCAGCTGCCAGAAAACACGGACAAGCTCTCTCAGTGCAGAAGCAAAAGGTGCTCCTTGGGAAACTGTGGCCTTACACAGCTGTTCTTTCTCATACTTCTGAGGAAATTTCTAAGAATACAATCACACAACCCCCTGAATTCAGAACAGTCATATAAACAGCTTTTCATCCTGCCAGGATAAACTTCATTAAACTCTCTTCATACACAGCAGATTAAGCACAATTGATCAAATACAGAGTCAGATGGAGATGCAAAATTAGCTGGTTTGGAGATGCAGGGACAGTTAGAGCCAGCTGAGACTATCCATTCCATTTTCTTAATAAGGAGCAACAGTGACTAAATTTAGTTTTATTTTTCAGATTAAAAGGAAAAAAAATGCAGGTGCAAAATCAATTAAGACCTGCCAACATTCTACGTTCATTTCAGAAATTACCATACTCCAAACAAACTGGTAACAGTCCCACTTTTATCAGGAACACACAGGATTTTAAAACCTGTAACATGTGACAGCTGTCAGCCTTCCAAGTCCTATAGCAACTGATCTATTCCTCAATTGCCTCCCATTAGAGAGTTCATTTCTACATCTCCAACTGCCCCAAAAGGAAAGCAAAATTTTTCTGAATGCCTCAGTGACTATATTCTCCACCTATGCCTAAGATAGATCTAGGAGACGGGGAGCAGAACAGTGCAGATTTCAGCTTCCCACCAGACTCTGAATGCTGCAGGAATAAGCATGGTCCGCCTCTGCCATTCTCTCTTCAGTCCTCAAGTTTCCAGTTTAGGACGAAGGAAGAGCAGGCCAAAGGGAGGCACAAGACAAATCAGGTCACATAAAGAAGGTGAAACCCAGTGCTGATGGAACAAGGCCACATGAATTTATGCCTTACAAACAAAACAAAAAAGGGTACTGAGAGGGTTGAGACTCAGGAAAAGAATTGTAAGCAGCAAATATTTTAGATACTAGCAAAGAGATTTTCCTCTTTCAGTATAGACACAATCAAAATATGTCTCTGCAGCTTATACTTGAAAAACAAAATGGAAAGAAAAAGTATCAAGTATTCTCTGCCTGTTTCACCTCTTTTTTAGAAATCTTCAATTTGAAACTTTGAACAGTTCACACTAGTGATAAGATTTAAAAGCAAAGTATTTCCCATGGCTAGGAAATGCCTAACAGGAAATAACCCTGGAGAACAGCACAGCAGAGAGATGCTGTTGACTGTTCACGGAAACAAACCCCAATTTTCTTTTTCAAGATTCCACCCCAGGTGAGCTCCTATAAAGGTCCCTCTTGACCTGCCTCAGTTCTTCGCAAAATTTCCCATCAAGTATGGTATCAAAGGAGTAGCCCCCACATCGGCCCGGTGCTCACCATCCTGTCATCCTTATGCTCACTCTCAAGTTACCCGCACACGTAGGAGCAGTAACCTCCAAATGTCTGCTGAACAACTTCAGCTCATTCCTTAAAATATCAATTTTCCTGGATGTATATAAAGAAAAGGAAGAAAGACCATAAAGTAATGGGAAGTGCCATCACATCCACTTTTTTTTATTTTCTTTCAAGCGGAAGCCAGGAAAACAGGTCAGATTTTCATCCAGGCCTCATGATTTTTCCAGAGTTTTCAAAATATAATTAAAGCAACCCCACCAGGCTTGGGGAAAGGCCATAATAAGTTGGCAGGGCCCATGGAGAGTTACAGAAGTGCAGGTGTAAAAGGGTGATGGCCCAGTACTGCCAGCAGTAATGAATTATTCCTAGTTTGTGCTCTAATACTTCTTTACACAGGTAATGGTGGTTTATGTTTTTTAACAGGTATGATTATTTGGTTACTCGTTGGTAAGGTAGATGCTATCTGAGCTAAAGTCAGGGAGGCTTCTGGACAAAACCAGGGAGGAGGTACTGATGCACTGTTCAATTTAGCAACGGTTGCCATGGAAATATCTTTTTTACTGACTGCTGATGATTATCTCATGTTTGAAATGTGATTTATGCACATTCTATGCGAGAGCACAGAAGCATATTTATAAATGAGCAAACCATGGCTATTCCAAGATTAAAATGCAGTGTCTTCCATGTACTTTTCAGAAATACATGATTTGCCAAACCAGATTATTAATCATGAAAATATATTGGTCTTCTGCAGAATATAACCCAATTACCAGAGAAAAGCAGAAGCCCTATCCAGATCTGAAATTAACAGGAACAGGAAACATAATGCAATTCCCATTTTCTTCCTCTTATCTTCTCACAGGAAAGGACAGGGAGAGAGCCAGAGAGACTATCTTGTGCAGCAGCTGCTATTGTTATGAATTTACAAATGCACAGGCTGCATGAAGACATATTCAGCTTCCTGCTGCAGGATTTTTGTCAGTTTTCTTCATATTGGCCTTTGTGTCTAAAACTAGTTTTTAGGATCAACATCTCTCCGCAAGCTTAAACACACTTTTTGAATCTGCTTTGTCCTGATATTTGCCTGCCAATCATCTCTCATTCCACACACTTTTTTTTGTTTCAGCTACATCAGAGACTCCATGGGGGTGATTCACTTATTTTGATGAAATAAGTAAAGCAAGCTGAGAGATGCCAAAAAAATACCTCTGTTACTTCTGACAGCCTCTTGAACTTGCAACAAAAGACAGTGAATGAAACTACCAAGGACGATCAAAATGGATGGTGGTGACCAAAGTAGCTTCAAATGTAGGAAAGAAATGTTTCTAGCTTCAGACTGACAGAACAAAACACCAGGTCCTGTGAGGAAGTCCCAGCAGGAAATAGCTGTCCCAGTACCAGAAATAGCTAACTAGACAAAAATCAGAGGTATTGACAGTCCCTGCTTCAAGGTGCAAAAAGCAGCGTATAATTGCAGAGCCTCAGAGAACTCAGATCTCGTATTAACCAGCCTGCACAAAAGTGTTTTCAAGGTAAGGAAAGGAAGAACTGGACCTGTGAAAGTAAACATAGAACAACAGGTCACATAACTTGAAAGGACTCTGCAATTGCACAAAGCCACACAAAATACGGTCAGTATCTGAAGTACTAGCAAAAATGCAGAATATTAAATGCCTCTTCTCCCATGCAAACAGCCATTAGTCATTCAAGACGTGCAAATGGTTTGCTGAAGTCAGATGTGATCAAGCTGATTTCGTGTATAAGACCTCAGAGATGAAGAGTGAAAAACCTTTGCATGAAAATACCTAAACTGGAGACATGTTGCACCAAGGCAATGCAAGTCATTAGTCAGGCTCCTTGTGTGTATCAGCTCTCCTTTCTGAGCCATACTGGGAAAGGAACCCTGCTAGTTCAGTGGAAGACTGGAGTTCAACTGTACTTTGTTCAGTGTGAAAGCAATATAACTACACATTTCTACTGTAGTACTGCAGCTGAAGTTCATCTACTACCCTGCATTTGAAAAAGGTACTTAAAAAACCACCTGAATTTCAGTTTTGTAACATATGGAGATCAGAGAACAGCTGGTAGCGAAATCCTCCATTTCAAGAACAAGGCCACTCTTCAATTCTCCACTTCTATTTTAATACCAACTGGATAAATATATAAAGTTACAGCTATCATGCATGATAATCTTATTATAAACAGAGACACAACACCAAAAAAGAGCTGATTACACAATACCCAGAAATCTGATGATGTACAAAAGCTCTTGAATAAGCCCAATTAATACACCGACTGTTGACTGACAACCATCACATGTGGGTGCAGAAACAGGTTCTTCGCAATGACAGAGCTGGTAAATGGAGGGACTCACAGCTGAAGCCTGGCCAAATTTAAGAGAGATATAGCAAGAATAGGATCCACCTCTACTTCAGGCATCTTAGCAAGGCTATAGAGAGACAGCATTCCTCAGTTCCTACAGCAGACATTCAGTACAGCCACTGTGCTAAAAACATACTTAGTCATCCATACAGATACTGACAAACCAGAACAGATAATCAACTGTCTGAAGCACATACTTTGAAGGAGCGGGGGAGAAGAAGGGGGGAAAAAAATGCTTCTGCATTTTACTTATTTCTGGGAATTAAATTAGCTGACAAAGTACTTTTGCTAATGAACACAAAAAAACCTGAAGGTGTTGCCAGCATGTAATAGCTAATGACAGCATAAGAGCATCAGTTCAGGCAGAGACCGAAGCCAGAGATATCAAAGGCCCAAGCAGAAAATTTTAAGGTCAGTCCAGGTAAAATTCAGTTTGTAATGAAAGAAGACAAATGCATGAGACACCTACTCGTAACTGACAGAATCCAGCCAGTCATGAATTCAAAGTCATTTCTAAACCCGAAATTGTAAAGATTGCTTCAGGAGATCCAGTTGCAGAATATGCCAGATGAAACCTATTTTGCCCACTGCAGCAACTGCTACACGACAGCAGATCAGAAACCAGGAACAGCAGGACAAGTTACCCTGGGAGTATTTGAGCCAAGTCACCTACTATGGTCAAGATCGTGCCCACACAGTGACCACTGGTGCCCAGCACTGCAGTCACAGCAGACTGAGCCATCGGCAGAGCATCAGGGCAGCGTGAATGAGAAGCACCTAACACTGGACTGTGTGTCATATCCACAGCACACTTATTTATACTGAAAGAACAGCAGCCACCACTGACATTTGCACCAGCGATTGGAACTGCCACCACCATCTTTAGAGAGGCACTTTGTACAAGACATGTCAGTAAACAAATTAACAAGTGGGAACGGGTTATGCATCCTCGCTTGACAGAGTGACACATGTGACAGCTTCACTCAGGCTCTGCATGAAGAAACAGGCTCAGAGAGTAATAAAG
This sequence comes from Oreocharis arfaki, assembly GCA_013398015.1. Lineage (NCBI taxonomy): Eukaryota > Metazoa > Chordata > Aves > Passeriformes > Paramythiidae > Oreocharis > Oreocharis arfaki. The sequence goes on along the minus strand of VZRR01013569.1, from coordinate 483,398 downwards.
ATTGAGCTTTGACCAGTTAAGTGTTAATAATATCTGACACACACGGATGAGGATTAATCAGGGAGTTGTCAGGACTGTTATAATAATAGCTGCTTGAAATGCTGTTCAGTGGGAGGGATTCTAAAAATGAGAATACATTCACTTAATACATTGCAGTGCTTGCTTTAAAATTAATCATGAATAATCATTAGAAGGCTTCTAGTTGGAGGGAGGGAGTATTTCACATGACCCAGATGCTGGCTGTACATCTCCACAGATGGGATTATAGCTGTCTGGTACCTAATAATGAGAGCTCTGTTTCAGCCTCATGCCTTCTATTTCACTCTCGGTCTAACTGCAGTGGCAGTGAGAAAGTTCACCAGCTTTTGCCAACAAACATGCTGATATTGCTGGGGTTGAATAAAACTACGATGTACATACAACTGTGCATGTGGGTGGTTGTCAAAGACAAACTGGAGAGAAAACTGATTTCTGCCTGTGGAAACTTTTTTTCTGCTGCGTTGCAATTCTGTTTTCTACATTCAAACATAATGCAGTAATGTTCTTAGTGCTGTGCTTAATTTTATGTACCTGCATAGTCTGATTAAGGCACTGTTCAACTGCTTAAAGTTGGATTTGTCAGGATGATTCAGTTGCTTAAAATTAAGTTATGCATACAATTATCCTGGTAAAGAGCTCTCTCTTTCTTTCCTGTGGGTAGTACTGGATCCAGAAATGCTATTAGTCGTAACAATAAAGCATCCAAAAATGACAGAATTCAGCTGAATACTTTTTTCATAACAAAATTTCAATAGTCAATGAATGCTGTTACATCTCAAATCAAGGTTAAATAAGACTAAGTGCAGGCTAATAATGCAGAGGAGTATCCCAAATTTTTAGTTTCTTCCATTTTGACTCTGGTACCCTGATTACATTGCTTATCTTGCTCCCTTCCCTTTGAGATCATCTCATAAGATCTCCTTGAGACAGAGTAGAGTTTCTTCTAGTCTACTGCTAACACCAACAATGCAGCAAAAGGATTATATTCTTTCCCACTAGAAAAAAATCTTCCTTAACATAGTCGTTCACTCCTAAAAATGAACCAAGAGACAGCACTATTTTTTTCCTCCTTCTGTTATAGTCAGGTACCAGCTGACTCATTGCCCCTTTAATCTGTGGGTAAGTATCAATATTCATGAATGCAACGTCTATTTAATAATTAATTTAAGGACAAATACTGCTTAGATCTGGTAAGTACTTGAACTTCTAATATGCACCAAGGTTAAATACTTGTCAGAAATACCTTATGTTCTCACATCTCAATTACCTCTCAGAAAATAGAAAGAAAAAGATTTTTCAGTCATGTCAAAATGTTTTGCCTATAAATTTTCAGTATTGAATTTACAATAGACAGATTTCTGTATTCTGTATATGCATTGTTATACACAACATATGTTATATGGCCTTTCCAGCCACAGGGATGTAAGCTGTTGATCAGTGTGAGTGGCATTAATTTCTGTATTTGTGAACTTTACGCCTGCAACATAGGTACAGTGTTGATATCTCTGAAAAATAGCAGTAAAAAACGCCAGTGTGTAATCTAAGTTAGAAGCCATAAGCAGTCTTTGGCCACACTGAAATTCTCCATCTCTCCAAGAGGTGGGCTTTTAATTTCTAGGTGGCTTCATCACTATTTATGATGGTTTGCTTCTGTTTTTTTCCTTTTATTTTTTTCTTCTGAAGGAAGGAAGGTTTTCTATTCCTAGCCTGCTGTGATATGCCTTCCATTGAGGGACCTGTAATTATTTAGTCTGCATTTCCTGCTGTGGTGCAGGTGAGGATATATTTCTGGAAGTGGCAACAAAGTCAGCTTTTATTCAGTCTAATTTTACTCTATTAGGTTTTTTTATTCATTAGATGCACCTTGATGATGTCCCACCTATCTACTTCCCAAGAGAAAGGAAAGGTTTCCCTATGTGAACATGCAACTGACCTTAGACTGTTCGGGGTTTTTTTCTGTTTACACACATTATTGAGAGGTAATGTACAAAGTCTTTGCTTGGAAGGTACTGGAAAAACTTCAAAGACCTAAGGGAACACACGGGGTCCTTCAAATCCAGCTTGGGCTGGGCATTTTGTCAAAGGATGGCCCAAAAGTCCTATAGTCCAGCCAAGATGCAGGGTCTTCCCGTTTGAACAAGTGAGCTGTGAAAGAACTGATTGACTACGATGCTTTGCTCAGCAGATGCTCATGGATTGCTTTTGGGGTCACACACACCAGGACGTGTTCCTTGGCTCCTCATGTGCACAGCAGCAGAGAGCACAGAGATCTCCACCTTTGCCCAGCGTGGTGCACCGCAGACCCGTCTTTTCCACCAAAATCTCAGACCCACATTTTCTGCCACACTGCATGTTATTGACACAGTTTTTCATCTACATTAAGCATTGTTGAGCTCGTTTTTTGTTACTAAGCCTCAATACTCAAGGATCTACCCTGATACCTGCACTTTAACACTGAGGTTCACAGAGCTGGAAGAGTATCCAGGTGGTGCCTTTTGCAGGATTTGTCACTCCAGACTAAATCACTTACCCTCAATTATGTTTACCCAACTATAAAATAGGGGCAATAATACTTATTTTTCCAAGATGATATGAGGCTTATTAATGCTTGTTTAAGTGCTTTGTTATGCTTGAATGGAAAAGGAAATTATTATTATAATTTTAAGTGAAGCTTAATTATAAAACTGTTAACATAAGCGTATTAGAAAAATGAATTCTGAATCGCAAGCCAGCAATTGCTCACTCTTAAAACAGTATGAGATGATTTTTTATGTATCTTGCTATTACTAATCCGCTCTTCTCTAAATCCTACATTTGTTTTCCATATTATAGCTAAGAAGAGGCAACATGCAAATTAAATTTAGTGCCAAATCAATCAAGAAACAATACCTAGTAACATATTTGGTGATCTGTCATCACTAGAAGCCTCATAAAAAAACCAGTCTGCATACAAAACTATTGTGTTTGCTATATACTAAAATAAGCTAAACATGTGATTGTCTCTGGTACAATCTCTAACCTGGAAAACAAGCTAATTTACCTCTCCTGAGACCTGGGCCTCTTCAGCCTGGAGAAGAGAAGGCTCCCTGGAGCCTTCTATACCTAAAGGGACAACAAGAATACTGGAGAGGGACTTTTCAGGGGGTGTAGAGTGATGGAACACGAGGGAGGGGCCTTAAACTGAAGAAAGTACATTTAGATCAGATACTAGGAACAAATTCTTTACTGTGAGAGTGAGTCACTGGCCCAGGTTGCCACAGAATTTGTGGATGCCCCATCCCTGGAAGTGCCAGGCTGAATTGGGCCCCTGAGCAACCTGGTTCGTGGAAGGTGTCCCTGCCCATGGCAGAGGGCCTTGGAACTGGATGATCTTTCAGGTCCCTTCCAACCCAAACCATTCTATGATTTTATGATGATCAAGTTGCCAAGTTACCAAGATAACTTAAAATTTGCAATAAGATTCTCTCACATATTTGCAAATCCTAGATAGCACAATTCTTTCTTTAATCAAACAACAATACGAAATCCTTTAGGTGGCTTGCTTAGAAGACAACTCAAGACTTACCAAAGTACATAACACTGGCAATTGTATAGTTATTGCACAAAAAGAATTGAGCAAAATGATTTGCTTTTACCTGCCATAACGTATTTGTCAAAACAAGTATCACTTCAAATCATCACTCTCAAATCTTCTGCAAATATGTTCTATGAGCTTAAGCTCTGACACTTAAACAATGTATGCAAATAAAGGCAGAACTCCAGGGTCATTCCCAGACAATGAACAGAAAGAAAATAATCTCACTCCATTTCCTCCAGCCCTGTCACCTACTTGTACTTCAGAGGCTCACCAGAGGAGGTAAACATAAAATCTGTTTAAATAAGGCACTGCTCATAAAGTTTTCAAAAAGACCTAAGTATTTGACACTAAAACAAAGCGCCTTTAAAAAAACTCCTCTACAGTTGTGTATTTGTGCTACTCCCTGCCCAGAATTGCTCTGTCTGAGAAGGCAATGGTGGTTTTCTCTGGTCACAAAAAAAAAAGACACTTTATGCTGGGGAGGGGTGTGGGTAGGTGGTGAGTGAAGCAACAACAACAAAAACCCAAAACAACAAAAAACAACCAAACAAACAAAAAACCCCAAAATTGATATCCAGCAAAACCCAAGACTTGAGATGAAGAGAGGCATCCAGTATTGTCCAATATTCTCCAATGTTGTCCAATATTAACTCAAACCAAATGTGTGTATCAACAAAAACGATCTGAGCAGAACTGAAGGAGACAGTAACTCTTCACTGATCACCAACAGTATTATTTCATCAAAATTAAATTTTGTAAGGTTAAAAAACAAGGCTTACAGGAAACACAGCTCTCCAGATTTTCAACAGGAGTAAGAAAACTGTTAGTAAAATCAAGTGATTTCAGTCAGCTGTGGCCATCATGTGTGGCTGGACCTTGCCCTGGAAGAAGGGAACGCTCAGCACAGTGCCATCACTATTCCCTCCCCACTGCAGTAGTCTTGGAGCATCACCTCACATGCCACTCCCAACAGCACCCAACTTCCCCCAGCACAAGATGAGAGAGGGAAAGTGGAAAACTAGGTGAGTAAATACATCAAAACTATTTGATAGAACAGCCTGTTTGATGCCTTCTAGACAAAGGGAAAAAAAGAACAGTTGCAACAGTAAAGCCTCAGCACTGACAGGCCTCTGACAGACCAGTGAACACGAACAATGTCACAGAGCTACAGCAGACTGCTACTGCTGATGTGACCAGGAAAACCCACAGTTAAGGACCAGCATGTGCCTGGTTCTCTCCATACCTGTGGCTTGTCTCCTCCCCTCGATGATATTTCAGCCACAATTAATTCAGAAAGCCACAAGGTTATCCACTGGGTTGCTGGTTCCTCCCTCCTGCATGTAGCCATGGTGTCCTTATGACAACTTCCCATCCTCTGGACAACTTAGCTGAAGGCAAACGTTTTGCAAATTTGGAAGCACCATCAGTATCAGACACTTACTTCTCTTTTCCTACTCCTAGCTTTATTAACAGATTGGAGTCTTAATTTGGATGAATAATTCCAATGCTGGTAACTAATTGCACTTGTTCCCTCGGTAGACTTTTCCCATGGCACTTGCTTGTCCTACCAACCAACTTCAATGACAAAGGCTTAATGTCATATTAGCAGTAGGCTCTTTCTGCCTTCTTATGCAAACATCCTTTGCATTGTCCTCCATGATTCTGGGCTGCAGGTTCTGCAAGCATAGCACACTTGTCAACTAGACTTATTGAATGTTTAACAAACCCTCACTGACTGTGTGAAAGTCTCCTGCAAAAAAATTGCAGGACGTCACATACAGCATCCAAACCTGGGCTCCAAAAACAACTGTGTCAAAGTTGTCGTCCTTTGTCTTTGCCCCACACCATCTTCCCTTTCTCTTCTTGTTTTTTAATCCTTCAGTTACAATACATCTCAATAGCAAGCATAGTACTCTGCAAACAAGCACACTTACTTATTATATGCAAGGACAAAATAGTTCATTCAGTGACTTGGTTTTAATTCTGAAAAGCCAGTTATGATTTACTATATATTCTATTTATTTAAAAAAACAAGATGGACAAGCCAATGAAAATACGCAATGCTGATGATGCTCTTTGCTAGACAATCAAGCCATAAAATTCTATAGCACTGAAAATAGCCCAAAATACCACATGCACAAAGAGGCCAAGTTCTGTATCCTGAGGAAATGGCTTTGTATTCCATAAATTTACAGCATTTTAAATCTCACCAAAAAAATTACAGTAAACCACAGCATCACAGGTTTCCACCCCCAATCACCATTATATGTGTTAAACAGAAGCCATCACTAAAAGGCTGATGTTTAGCATGAAAGAAATAACTGAGTATAAAGACTAAGTGCCAAAAAATGAGTGCAATGCCATTTTCTGATGGTAAATTTGAGCAGTTTAATGGCAGCATCTGCTCTTTTTGATAAAGAGGCAGACGTATTTTGGGCCTCACCCTAAGTGAATGAAAATGCTTACATCACTTACTAAAGAGCAGTATTTTACATAAACTCATAATACCAGACCTACAATGAAAATCTTATTCATTCTGATGACTTACTAGCCTAGCAGAAGCTTTGAGCCCAAATATTTCTTTTTACTATAGGAACAAAGTGATTCTCTGCATGAATTTCATGTTATCCATCTGCAGTATTACACAGTATTGGAGATAGAATACTGGCTTAAATCTCTCTTAACACCATTTTTTATTTTCCTGCATAGTAATAAAAAGCAGAAAGTTTTATTAATGTAGAACCATGAAAGTTACCAGGGGATACTCTAGTACTATTCACCATGAATATAGATTAACGTTTTAGGGTTTATGGCTAGTTATATATTCATTAAAGTTACTGTAAACAATATCAGATGGAGGTGAAATAAACATGAAAAAGGTCTCCATGGGTTTAGGCATACTCAACATCACAAAACTCCTCATGTGCTCATTAAGTGCAATGATGTAACAGACATAAATCCAACATAATGACACAGTTAAACATAAGTCTTCCTTTGTTTAAAACTCATTCTGCCTCTATCTTGCTGCATCTATCCCAGTTCTGCCTCTATCTGGCTGCTGAGTGAGTTATCTTCGCACATGTTTGTCCTTCAGAGCAGTGATACACAGTCCTTCCAAACTGCAGCTCATTGCTCCAACACAGAATCCCTGGAGGACAGAAACATTCTCCTCACAGACAAACAGAAGGCATTCATAGCACTCTCTCCCTCAGATAACTCTCAGCTCGAAGTGGAAGCTCTGCACTAGAAGATAAGGATCGAAAATAAGTAACACAAATTTGAAGTGTCAAAAAGCAAGTGCCTCACATGGAAAAAAAAAAATCAGCAAGATAAATCCTGCAGAACAAAGGTACACTGCTTTTTTACTATCTGTTCTCCCTCTTTCCCATACAGAGACAAGGTGCCCAGTGAAATCAGCCACTGATTTCTGGTCTGGGTTTACTGATTGAATAAAGGAACATCCCAGGCAAGGAAATCAATTTCATTTCCAGCATGGCTATCAAATAGCCTCATCACAACCAAGCTTTTCCAGGTACAGACTTGCATGTCTGAACTTGCTCTATATCTTTAGGCTGAGTTTTTCTCTCAAAGTTGAATTTTTATGGTATTGTTTTGAAGACATTATTTAGCCTTTTTTCAAGTTTTTAACATCACGTTTACTTATCACCTTGAGCTGTACTAAATATAAAACAAGCCTGCAGATATAACCCAAAATCATGCTCTTGCTCTTCTGAGCATTCCACACAATATTACTTTGAGTATCTGTTTCTGGAAACATCCACCAAACATTTTCAAGACAGTTTCTAACACAGAGACAGCAAAAGATGAAACTACGAAGCAACTCATTTGAAGAAGACTGGACACTGAAAAGAAACAGGTGGTGGATGCAGAGGAGATACAACAGTTTTGTCAGCAAGCCACAGAAATAAGAATAACTCGATTCTGGAATCTGTTTTTATTACAAGCAGGTTCTAAGGGAAAATATTGGTAATCCTGATGGCTGAAATAAAAAGAGCAAGCTTCCTTCTCTACATCCCTCCAAAAGGTCTGAATGGAATCCAAGCCAGAGTTCTGCTGACCTCTGCAGAAAGATCCTGCATGTGGAGAACCATGTTAGTTGTGAAAATGACATGTATTTTAACACAGTGCTTAAATTGCAAAGTTAAAAAAGAAGCAGTGTTTATCTAGAGCAGCAAGAAATGGAGTAGGTGGTGGAACAGAAGCAGCTCACATCACAAGATCAGGATCAGCTTCAACTGGGTTTTGTAACCCAGCAGGATGGGTAGGAAAAACCTGAGGCTTGATGACCCCGAAGTCTGTACAAGGCATCACTGGGGAAGGGAAGAAGTGTGCAATGCTAGGTCAGGCAGCTGGATGAACACAGCTACTGTGAAACAGCATTAAGCCACTGCAGGGCTATTGGTTTATCTACTGGGCCAAGCTTTCATTTTCTTTCTTTTTGATTGAAAGTGATCTTCTAAAGGTCATCTAGTCCAATCCCCCTGCAACAAGCGAGAACATCTTCAAGCAGAGCAGGCTGCTCAGACCCCCATCCAGACTGACCCTGAATATTTCCAGGGATTGGGCATCTATCACCTCTAGGCAATCTGTTTCAGCATCTCACTACCCTCATTACAAAAAAAACCCCAAAACTTCTTCCTTATAGCTGCTCTAAATTGACCCTCCTTCAGCTTAAAGCCATTACCCCCAGTCCTGTTGCTACAGCCCCTACTATAAAGCATCCCCATCCTTCTTAGAAGTTCCTTTTCAGTACTGGAAGCCTCTTCCCTTGAAGCCTTCTTTCCCCAGGCTGAAACAACAGTAACTCAGCCTTTCCTCATAGGAGAAGCTAAGCAAAGGTGCTCCATTTCTCTGATCATCTTTTTGTCCCTTCTCTGGGCCTGGTCCAACAGGTCCATGTCTGTCATGTACTGAGGACTCCCGAGGTGGATGCAATACTCCAGGTGAGGTCTCATCAGAGACGAGTAGGCTTGCTAATTAAACTGATGTCTGCTTTCAGATGATTAAAATTAGCTCACTAAGCAGTACAAAGTTTCTTGACAATATTTCCAGGTGTGAGGTCAGAGATCAAATTCCTTTTAGTAAACACCATTACATTGGATTTTGTTACTGGCAGTCAAATCCTGACAGAATATTTGAAATGTACTAAATGTGCTTCTCTCTTTTATATTTAAAAGCCAATAATAATCATTGTAACATATAATGGGCTACTGTTTGATTTGTGTGCTCTAGGGTCTCTAGGGAGTAATTTTATGCATCATATTTTTTGTTCTAAAAACTGCTCCTATTGGCTTTGCTCTGTTAGTTAAAGAAGCATCTACCTTCATCAGCATCTACCTTCAGGCTGTTCCCATGATCCCACCAAGTTCTGCTTGATTACTTCTTTTTTTCAGGGAAAACCTTAACAATGAGACACGAAGGTGGCCTACAAGCCCACAAAATCAAAATCAACCAGTTCAAAGTCTGAAGACTTTACTGAAGACTTTTGAATACTTCAGTTCCAACAATACTGCTTCCCACGTCAGTTTTAGCTTCATGCTCTGTTGACAGCCTCAACTAACAATTGCCACATCTGCCCAAAAAAAGCCAAAACCCAAGAAGACATCCTTGTCTTTATTTTATCAAAATTCTCAAAATAAAAGCACAGAATTGCACTACAGGTTTGTTAGATTGAGGACTCTATGTATCACCTTCAAAACACTTTATGAAAGGGTTTATGGATCATTGCTGTTTGTACAACCATGTGGGTATTTTTTGACAGTATTGTGTAATGGCAGACATACATCAGACTCTCGTCACACAGCTTGGCAGGTAAAAAAAAATTAAGTTTAAGTACAACAGCAAATCAAGCATTCATAATACCACAAAAACATTTCTATACATGCTGATGACTGAAATCTCACATAAAATTAATGCAGGCATTTAAGTGGTATTATGATTCACAATTAAGCTGTGCAGATCTCTTTCAGGAACATCTCAGAGAGAATTCTTTGTTTCAAGAAAACCAGCATTAAAATGTAATTTTCTTTTTGAGTTGTCCTTTAAGTCCCTGTTTTAAGAGCTGGACTCAATTTTTAAAGACTCTCAGAATTTTCAGTGGTGAATCACATATCCAGTACTTGAACTAGGCATGAAGTAGTGAAGTTAAAAACTATGAAAACATACAAATTACTTATGTTCAGAGAAAAACCTGCTTTGAGAACACAGGAGCAGAAACATTTGGATACCATTTTAGGTCATTATTTCTCCTGGTTTTGACGTGCAACCAAGAAAAACCATCACGTCCACTCTGTGAAGAACAAGGTAATTAATTCCACCTTGCCTTCTCTTGTGTGCTCTATTTCAGTCCTAACAGCCTATAAATCAAGAAAATCCTTCCATTCATCGCTGCTTTCATGCAGTGTTGGCAGGCCAGAACAGAGAGCACTGACACCTGCTCCACTAGATGGATACCTAACTGCAGTTAGGTTTTTAAACAAAGGCAGTAAGGAAGCACATCAGAAACTCTCTGTAACCCTACTGAAAGAAGGCCCTGCCTTCCAAGGCCCCCTCAACACAAACCATTGGATTACTCTACCTGCTGCACTGCTCTAGATAAACCAGCTCGGGATAATAACCATGCTAACACAAAGCTACACCCTCCATAAATTACTCCACAGCCTGCTGTATAAATATTACCTTTAGCCATGACTGCATATCTGCTAGGAACAGAACATTTCATCATGGTGCTATTATACATTCATAGTATTTTCAAAGCCCCTGCATTTTTACAGTGGTTTCACACAAGAAATGGGGGTGTTTTTTTCCCAGAATAGGGGTAATATGTACACCCAACATCACTTTTTAAAACCAATAAAATTGCAGCATTTCCAATGCAACCAGAACTTGATCATCATATTAAACATCTAGAAAAGAGCTCATAAAACACATACTAGGCAGAAAATGGTGAATCAGGAAAGAGAATTTTTAAGGCAAAGAAACTCTTTCGATCCCCCCAAAATAGCCAGATTTCCAGAGAATGGGAGGACATAACAAGAGAAACATTGGTGATTACTTATCTCGTTCTTACTTTTCTTCTCCAAATATTTAGCTATTGGCCACTGAGGACAGAAGCCTTTTCTAGATGGATTTTTCCTGTGAGACTACTGACTGCTCTTATATTCTTACTCTTCTTTAAAGTGATTAAAAACTGTAAGCCTCAGCAACTCTGATTTTTATAAAACTAATCCAGAGCTATTCAACATCCAACAGCTCAAGAACGCCTATCTAATAATTACATCTCCTCAAACCCCTCACTGGTGAATTACTCTTATTAATTCTGCCAGGAATTCAAACATATTAAGAATGCACAAATACTGCACCAGGCCTGCAGTGTTCCCTCTCTTCTTGCCAACCTTCAGCCTGCATCCAATGCAGGAAAGATACCAAGTGCTGTACACGAGGCTGTGGATGTACAATGAGTTTGAATGACCTCTGGATAACCTCGCTCTTCTGGACAGTCTTCCAGTGAGCAATTCTGCCTTTGTGCTTTCACTTGTCTGCCACTCTCCATCCCAACACACAATAGTAGGGAGAGAAGGAACATGACATTAATGTCATACTCACTGCGTTGCACTGACAACCCTGTACACATCTCTGGCTTCTTTCACTCCCTTTTATAGCTGGGAAATGACTGCCCAACAGCTTAAAGCTGCTAACCTAATGGCTGTACAGCAGTTGGCACACTGCAGCCTTGAGCCAACTCCACCTAAATTCTCGTGCAGGGAGCAGGAACGCAGGAGCTGATGCTGCCAGCACTGTGGGTGCTCCTCTCTACAAGAGCAACACTCCTCACCCACAGTGCTCCCTGTTCATTGCAATACACACCACAGCAGAGGAAAGGTGAGCGGAGGAAAAGCTGGCAGCACTACATGGTATATTCAGGTTTCTGCTCCTGTTGACAAATCGTGAGAAGGAAAAGCACTTTTGATAAGGACAGGCCACAGAGAAATAGGCCCAGAGACACAGCACACTGACAATCCTTGAAGAGGAAGCAGGCAAAACCTTTCACCCTGTGGTCACAAAATACTTCCCACCACTTTATGTAATATGGGCTTGCATGGCATGCCCATTAGCAGAGCTGAATTTACCGCTGTCTCGGTCTCTTTTCCACCCTTCCGCTGGCACCATTCCGGGTGTTTTTTGTTATTGATTTGGCATTTCCATTTATTCTTCTGCAGGCTATTCAAATTCTTTTAATACAGCTCATAAGAATCACACTGGAAAACTACTCAAAGGTTCAGAAGATATTTGTCTGACATTCTACTCCCATATTCTACAGCAATAGTCCTGGATATTCTCCATGATGTTGGAAGAGGAGCCTGCCAAACACTGAACTAGCCTGGCAGGTGGTTCAGAGCTATTTTTTCCATCAGGAACTCAAAAAATACAGCCAACACAAATATTTCATGGGATATATTCACAGGTCACGCCTGACACAGGAAAGCATTAAGCTCATAAATTAAGCTCACTCCTTTTCAGTAAGCTCAGATTGACATGTGGCAGAATAAAAGCATTTGGTCCAGGACTATTCCAAAGCAAAGCTAAACATCTGCAGACACCAGGCACTTGAATTTTTTAGATAAATTTCATTTTCACTTTTTAAATATGCAAATAGCTTGACTTTTGCAGGGCCAGTTCAAGCTACTGGGGGAATACAGACACAGATATGGCACAAGGTATGTCTGTGTCTTTACAAGCATTAGAAAGACACCAAATCTTCACTTTCAAAAAAAAAAATTTTTTTTTAAGACTATCTGTCCCAAAAGTCTAAGACCCATGTTACATGATCTCAAAATTCCAATATACCATTAGGGAATAATCTTGGTGGGAAGGCTGTGCATTTTTGAACCCTCACTCTTTCACATATCCAAGCTTCATTTTTTTTCCAAAATTACAAGCAAAAAGCCTGCATTTTATTAGAAGAAAGCTTGTAGTTTCTCACACGTATGTGATACTTAGCCCAGGGCATTAAAAAACCCCAAATACTGCAAGAGTTGACAATGCTATATTTCAATACAATTTAATTAAGATACTAATCTTAGGGGCAGTAGGAATAACTAAAGACAAACCAAGGATGGAGGGAGAAAGGATATGACTCAGAATAAGGACTAATATCACATAAAAAAACACATAATGTTACCTAAGTTTAAAGGGGAGTGAAAACACTCTGCCAAACAATATCCTGAGTAGACAAAAAAGAAAATCCATGTAAAGGAAGAAAGATAATCAACAACAACATCAAAAAAAAAGAGCAAAGGCAAGAAAATTCCCTTTATGGGCATTTCCAGTGAAGTTTATTGAAATAAAAGGCCATCAAGTGGTTCCATTGCAAAGTCTGTAAATCAAAGTGAAGATCTCAGCACTTTCTGGAAAAAATACAGCCCCCTTGAAAAATAGAGAAGGTGAGCAGCTGAAGTGTTGAGTATTAGAGGTCACTTCTGAAAAACCTTTGTTTGCATGTAGCTGATCACATGACGAATAGCTTTCGGAAATAGGCTCAGGCAACAGTCCTCCAAGGGGAAATATGTTGCACATGACATCACCATCATCAGTAACAGGTAATGAATTTTTACATTTATCATATGCAGCAAATTTAATATGAACAGGGTTTTTTATATTAGGCAGAGGAGCAGAACACAAGTTTCTCAGAGAAAATTGAGCTCTGAGTTCCTCTGATTTCTCTTTGTGCACTTAGCATTTACACAGTGATGAACATAAGAGAAACCAACACAATGTTCCAAAAAAACATGTGACTCTAGTAGCAAGATACCAAGCCAAGACACTACCAAATAGAAAGATCTTCAAACAGGTTTTTTTTCAAGCACTTAAAAAACACCCAAAATTCCTTTATCCCAGGTACTTTGCTTCTCTGCCTAGATGTATCAAAGCCTCTCTCTCACATGATTTCTAATAAAATTATTAACTCAGCTCCTCAAAAACGCCCATCGCCCACAGCACTAACCTCACTTTTTTGTTAAACAAAATATCCCAAGTTCTTTCCTTACTTCTTCTTTTCTGTGATGAATATTGATAGGTACTTTTGTTCTCCAAATGCTACTTTTCCTGGCCATTTTTTAAAGTTTTTTGACAGCTAATCCAACAACTTCACTAATTATCTGCTAATTTTTAGATGTGGTTTCCGATTTCACATACAAGTTCTACAGTTAGAAAGCTTGTGTTTTCGTCAACAGAAATTGCTGAATGCAAAATAAAGCTATATAATCGAAGTGTCTGCCTTAACAAGCAATATTAACTGGAGAGAGCCTGCACAGAGAGCATAAGCCCCATATTTCAAACTGCATTTGCTACACACACGTTTACAGGACTGCATGCCTAGTTCCTACACAGACAAAGCTTTAAATACATGCTAAAGGGTTGTATTATATGCCTGAAGACACCTACAGGTGTTTTTTGTGGAGCTGTAGCCTCAGAACAAGACCTTAAAGTCCTTAACTTCTGTTAAACATATTTAACTCATTTTGCCTATTAATGTTATGTCAGCTGGGAGGAAACTTCTCAAGCAACTCTCTCCCTGTGACATCTCTGAGTTCTTTTGACGCATTTCATATGGTGTTTCTGAAAACCTGGTGTTTGCACTGATTACTCACCCTAAAATCTAAATTGGGAAGAACAAAGCTGGAGGAGGTGACTTGGATGTGCACTGAACTCTGAAGTACCCTGAACAGAGCCATCGGTGCATGCTTGAAACACCACACAGCAAATATCAATAGCTGCAACATGAAGATAAAGACATCTTGGTGACCTGGGGTACAAATGATCAAGTCACACTGCTTGCAGACAGCAGTACCACTGTGCTCCAAAATTAGCACTACATACACTACTAAATGCAAAATCCCCAAGAGTGGGATTACCATCAGCTGGCTTCTTAAGAACAATTTTTCTACTTATACAGCAATTTTAGTAATGTGACTAAAAGGTGAGAGGAACTGAGCTGCCATGACTATCAGCTAATTGCATTAACATGTACAAAAGACCATAAAAATTTCATGCAATGTCTGTTTAGCAACTGTTCATCATGGACATGTTAACAAAATCCTCTATTTGCACCACTCCATCAACTACCATAAATCGTATATACTTTGCTGTTGCCAGTCTATTTAAAACTTCCATTATCTATATCTACAACTAGCAGGTTATCTGTATGCTCCTCAACACAGAAATTAAAGCAAAATAATATTAATAAGAAAAAAAAAGTCATATGGTTTCAGGCTTCATTATAAATTCAAAAGTCACCCAGACCCATCCATATACAAAAGGCTCAGTGTCACAATTTCTAAAGCCCACACATGAAGCCAAGATGAAGGCTGTCTTGCTAAGTAGAATTACCTTAGGACAATAGGCCTTAAAAGCCATGAGAAGTTAAAAATGTCATAGCAGTAATAAAGAGAAGTTATTCAGCTCTACATAAATGTTCTGCTTCCACCAGATGCCCACAAGTCAAGGATGTGAGCATCCAGACTGTGACTCCTCATTCCACAAATCACTGTTCATGTCCAGTGTATGTCTTCTCCCCTTGGAAAACCCTTTAGATTCCAAGAGAACACAAATTCTCTCAGTGGACAAGCAGGCCCTGCTTTCTGCTATTCATCTCACTTCAGAGCAGCGAAACAGATTTAACTGACACCTGTTTAATTTTTTCAGCAGCTTCACCAAGGATGAAAGTGCCACCAGAGCACTCATGTAATCATCCTTAAGGTTACCTACATGCCACTTCTGCTCCCCACTCAGTGCCCACTATGCGTTTCCATCCCCCATCTACAAGTCAGAGTTCTATCTCCTTACAAAAACATTTCAGTGACTTGGAGCTACACCCTATTAGTGTAACAGCCACAAGTTTTGACAACAATTCTATTGAGATTACATGAGAAATCCGAAAACAATTCCTCATCTCCCAAGGCACACCAAAACCATCCTAAAGAAATTATCGGAATCAAAATGGCTTATGATGTAAGAAATATGCATTGAAATTATTAGCAGACTTAAGATAGTTAAAGCTACAAAGTATTTTTAAAAAGACTATTTGCTTTTCATCACTATTCTCACTATTTTCCTGTCCAAGGATAAAGAGATATAAGTCAAAAAAAGCTGTGAGGACTCCCCACTATCTTCTTCGGTCATCTCAAAGGGAAACAAAACAACCTTTCCTCCCCCCCTAAACCAAATCAAAGAGTTGAAAACATTAGTTGCGAAAATCGGTCCAAAATTGTGGATTTTGCAGTAGTGAAAGAGATTTTGCCATTTTAAATAGTGCTCAGAACACTGCACGTGTAGGGTTTTTCAAAAATTATTTTGCTATATTAACGCTTCCTCTAAAATCCCATTCCGAATGTGCTCCATCTGATAACTGTGCAGAAATTATACACTTGGAAAACCCATTATAAGATGACAGCATTATGTTAATGTGTACTAAAAATTACCACAAGTTGTAACATTAATGTTCCTTGCCTCCCCACCTCTAAAAAAAAAAAAAAAGAAGTAAAAAAAAGAAAAAAAAATCAGCATGCACTTTGGCATTAAGCATCTTCTGGCATTTGGCTTTTTTTTTTTTTGCCAAGAAGTATGATTTAATAAAATAATACATTGTTGACTCACCACAGCATGTGCTATGTCTCATCTATAGGAAATAGTTCAAAGGCATCAACTTCATGCATGGGCTGCCATAGCTGATATTTGAGTCTGGCCTGCTGTTGGTACAGGTTTCTAATACTAGCCCTAAGCACAAAAAAGAGAGAAAGAAATATTTGGGATTTATTTTTCAAGTCTGATTGACACAGAAAGTTTCAGAAAACTAAACTAACCTGGAATATCAATATCTGCACATCATATAACAAAGACTTTAGATTTTCCTCTGATAATACCATAATGCATCCAGTTCAGGCAGTATCTGTACCATAAATTTCCTTTCTTCCAGGCAAAGAAGAAAGGCTGGGGACAGAAAACAATGTAGAATGAAGTGCTGTTTAAATGGGAGAAATGTGTCCCAGTTATTCCCCCACCAGCAAAACAAAAAAAAAAAAAAAAGGAAAAAAAATATCAAGGCCTTAGTGCTCAAGAGCACATGTTTAAAACTGTTCAAATTGAAACAGATGGCACTAAAAAAAAAAAATCATAAAACTGTTCTAACATAATTATTTTTGTTTCTATACTATCTATCTTTCTCAGGCCAGATCTTCAAATTTTTCTTTGGAATAAGGAAGAGCAGAAACTTTACCTATAACCAGTTGAGATATGTACACAGTCACCTGTCACCGATACCTGGGGATAGAAATTAAATTTGACTTGTGACTTGATTAACATCCTTAAAAACTGTGACATGGATACATACAGGCATCAGGAACGGCCTGGGAATTACTGCTGTTTATCAAATTAGCACCCTCTTAAAAACAAACAACAAAGCATGTGACAAAAGAAGTTCAGCTGACAAAGCACATGCAGTCAAGAAACTTACAGACAACCTCAAGAACTGCAGGAAAAAGCAAATGCTGTGGTATTAAGATAGTGAATAACAGAAGGAACAATCAAACATGGTGTTCTGGTGCCTAACCACTGAACAAAATTAAGTGATTACTATTCAGTGTAAGGTTTGGACAACATTTTCTTACCCCTGTATGCGAACATGCTTTCAAGTATGTTAGAACTAAAACTTTGTACTAAGAACAGAAAATGAAAAAATCCTCATGAGAAAACAACTACTTAACAAAAAAGGGCCCAACTCAGGCTCCTGAAATCCCACCCTCAAATTACAGTTCCTAATTTGCAGGGTTATTGACTTCAGTGTAGAATCCTGGTGAAGCAGCTATTAACTTGACTGGAAGGCTCTTCTGGGCCTCCAACTTTTACTGTCTATTACAATGTAAAAAGCTCACAGAAGTCCTGGGAGATTCTAACACACCCCAAGATTTGTGTTAGATTGGGTCCTAACGCAGCCCAAACTTCCTATGTCACTGCTGTGATGTGAGCAAGGGACTGCACTCACAGGGTCATCAACATCATCTTGTTCTTAGACAGGAGAAAAACCCAGAACCGGCCTAAAAATACAACAGCTGCTTTTCCTTTTTCTTGCTGTGACAAGACACTATCCTGTGCTCCAGGCATAGTCAGGAAGATCCTGGGGTACACAAAAGCTCAGAAATTCACATCCCTTCTGTAGAAATGAAACTGAGAACATACCACCAGCACTACTGAGTGCATACATCTAATCTCCTACCAAAAATCTCACTGCAGAAAAAAGCAAATAAGACTGGAAAGTATGGGGACTTCAGCTTCCTGTCCTTTTCTTCTAACAGCTACCCAAGACTGATCCTAGAGCTTGCTAACAAAGCTACAGCTTTCAGGCTAAACCACAGTAGAGCAGCTCAAGGACAGCTGTGTAACTTTCATAAACAGTGGACAGGGGACCAGGAAATTCCACCCCATCCCTTATACTGCTTCTGATCTCTACTTTAATCACTGGTGGCCCTTTCATGAAGGTTCATTTTCCTTGCAAGTAGCATTCAAAACAGTAAGTGTGCAAGAATAATGGAAAAGGGTAGCAGAATATGAGCACTGAAAGCCAGAATCTGTATATATATATATATATATATATATATATATTCAGTATCATAGCCCAGTGAAGACTCTCTCCTTTACTCCTGATGACATAACAGAGCAGAAACCGTGGTGATTCTGCAATCACTAGGCTTTCACTACATAATTTCTAATAGTGCTATTATAAGCTCAAAATGTAGTCAGTGGAAAGGGAGTGGCTATTGGTATAGAATGTTTGCCATAAAACAATCAAAAATTTACTTTGATTTGAAAATTTATCAACAAGCTGGTGACATTTTCTGTAGTTTGGGATTGTCCAAGGAACTGGGTAGTATCTACTGAACAACAGTTTAAGAGATTGCCAATTTTAAAGCTGAAGACCTTTCCCTAAATGCAGCTTATCTCTCTTCCAAGTCTTAAGGAAGTTATTATGTCGTCTGCAAAAGCAATGCTAAAATCATCCTCCTCTAGGCCCGCTTTAGCCCTCCCTTAAATTGAATGAGTTTTGCAATGAACTGCAAACTACAAATGAACTTTATTACCTTCTCCAATACCATGGCAGTGAAATTTTGATAACTCTCTCTTTGCTTTCACAAGGCAGATCTGGTACTGTAACACTGTTTGAAGGTATATCGATCCAGTACTGTTAAATCACTAAAAAACAGCTGCAAACATGCCAAGCTGACAGTAGGGGAAAAAAACCCCCCAAACCTACAAGAAAACATTCATCCCTGTGGTCTGTTCATAGAAATGTGTGTGTGCACTGAAGGGGCTTTTTAACAATAAGAAGGACATTTTCCAAGCAGGCAGACTGGCAGCTGAAGGTAACTTATTTTTCATGGTAAGTGATTTCTGTCCTTATCCTATTTAGGAACACCCTTGTAATCCTAATACTCCTCAACAAAATCATAATTACAGCAGGACCCTGACAAATTATGCATACTCTGAAACAGCAGGAGAGAGCTATGAGCAAGAATGCAGTTTATTGAGAGCCAGGGAAAAAGCATATTGTTTAATGGCTGAGGTCAAATCACCTTTGTCATTCACATCTGCATCCTTGTAAGACAAAGTCATTAGCTGAGCCAACTGAAAAGGTATTTCTATGCCACCATTCCTAGCAGGAAGAGAGCACACAGCAAGAGAAAATATTGCTCCAGTGTTCCTGACCAGTGATTACATAGCAATGTACTGAATGAAGGTTAAAATAGCAGAGGTTTGGTGCACCCCATTTTCCCCAAGGCATAGGGACCGAAGATAGGTTGCACGTGAGCAAAGACAAACAGCCTTGTGCAGTACCTACACCAGCCTGCTCTATCTTAACCCTTCTCTTTTTCTGAAGCTGGGCTTGCAGGACAACCTCTGTGTCCTCCACCAAGCTCATTTCAGACTCCTCTGATCACTGACAATATACTCATTTGTGTTTTCCTCCTAACGAATTTCTACTCCGTGCCACAATTTCCCTCAAAATTTGTATTTTCACATAGTATAGGTTTGTCCCTGTAGAAGTCTCTGGCAAAACTTACAGTGAACATATCGGAAGAGGGGGAGGTTGCACTGAGGAAATCATGAAGCTATGCAGCAAAAGGAACCCATGTAAACAAGCTTACAATCCCTCAGCACACGGATGGTGTGAAACATGCCCATCACGGTTCACTGGGAGCACTGCCTGCTTATTAAACAATGCTGTAACACTTAATTATCCAAGGCAAATTTCTGTTATTTCTAATAATGTCTCTCTGCTGTAAAAAACAAACCCAATGTTTCTTCCTGTAGCAGTAGCTTTTTCTGCCAGAGGATTTCCCTGCAAAGCAACATTGATTTCACTGCAGCATCTACCAATTGTTAATTCTCTTTTGCAAAATAACTGGCCTGTAGCTCGCTGTAAACACTTCTCCTGAAAGCTCTTGTGGTTCTGTAAAACCCAATGGGCTGAGTTGTTCACTTGCATCCAAGTAATGTGGAAGAGTGATGATTAAAGGCCACTTTCTTAAAAACTACCCCCATCCCCACATCCGACAACATTTGTCAAACATTTCCACACACACACTTTTTTTTTTTGGCATTCAACCACTCAGCAAAAGGCCAAGACTTCTGTCCCCTGAATCTTCCAGTTCCTTGTCCTCTCTATTTTTCCACATTCAAATTTTACGTGGCCGTGTACGGACCATATAACCCCCATAATACCCTCATTTTTCTACCGAGCTGCAAGCCAAGACACCTCCTTCCCCTCAAAGCCCCCAGGCAGCGTTAGAGGTGATGAGGCTGAGTAAAACCCCACTGTTTACATGAGCCAGCTGGTAAAGCACTACCACACTTCCATCCACGGCGTGCCCCTGCCCTGCTCTCACGGCCGCCGGTCACCTACAGTGCCCAAACATTAAAGCTCATACACACCCGAACACAGGAAAATGATGCTTCTCTGGCCACAAAATGGACAGGTGCAGCCTCTGTGCTTCGCTTAGCAGTTTACTTCATTAACCTGTCTCTCTCTCTCCCTCTCCCCTGCCTTATTATTTTTTTTCCCCCCTCAAACAGCAATCAATATTCATCACCCCACCCTGCGAAAGCAGTTAGTCAAAGAATATTAGCATCAACCACCTACCATTCCTTGCTTGCGAGCTATTCTCCTCGTCCAGAAACCTTTTCCCCAAACTGCGACTTTAGGTGGTATTTTTAAATCACATTCCAAACAGTGCCGNAAAAAAAGATGGGCAGTTGGTTTCAAGGTAAATCACCGTTTTTCCTTTAAAGAACTGAATAAAAGCCTGGGGGAGAGGGCAGAAGAGAACAGAAAAAGGGGAGGCAAAATGTCTGATAATAATGAAATAAAAGGGGAGGGGGGGGGAAGAGTGGCTTGCTGAATCACGCTCTTTCACTGCCTGGAAACCATTGTGCAGCGTGATGCTGGCTGTACCATTGTGGAACCTACCAGAGGAGACAGGCAGAGAGCTTGGGGAATGGGGCTGCTATGGCAACTGAAAGGAGCACACATGACGTCAAAGCACACAGAGGTCTCGCAGGGGGAGGGAGAGAAAAATCTAATCTGCAGCCACAGCTACGGTATCTCCTGGAGAATCAGGGGATAGAGCAGCCTGCAAAGGGAAGCTGAGCAGCCTCCTGTAGCACTTACCAGCAGCAGCAGCAGCTCCTCAGACATCTGCAGTACAGAGAGAAGGTAGTAAGAGCAGTGTGGATCTGCTCTAGTGTTTACATTAGCTGCTGTACAAAGGCATAAATGCCCATCACCCTAGAAAAACATACACGTCTTTAAAATTCAATCAAGTTTCACACCTGGGAGAGGGATTTTAAAAAATAATAAAATTACAACACATCTCCTCCACAGCTATTGAACACAGCTACTGCTTGAATGAACAAGCAGTGCAATTCTTGGAGTTCCTCAGAAGCCTAAGGACCTGCTAAAGGTCTCCCCACTAGCAGTATGTTGTGCCCCACTTCTAAAAAGTACCACTGCACAGAGGAACTATCGTGTTTTTTGCTCACAGAACCAAGCAGAGTTGGTGATGACTTCTGACATCCTCAAGTTGAAAAATTAAGCAGACAACATTTTTTCTGCACATATCAAACTGCAGGATGTCTCCTCTCTTCTGACATTAAACAGCAAAGAAAGTACACTGGAAGGCTACTACACTTCCACAAGATTTAGGCTGGGATAAGAGCTAGTCAGAAATATTATCACAGAATGGTTGGGGTTGGAAGCAACCTTAAAGATCATCTGGTTCCAATATTCCTGGGCAGGAATGTCATTCATTAGACCAGGTTGCTCAGAGCTCTGTCCAACCCAGCCTTGCATATTGCCAGGGATGGGGCATCCACAGCTTCTCTGGGCAATCTGTTCAGTGCCTCACCACCTCAACAGTGAAGAATTTCTTCTTAATATCTAACCTAAACCTGCTCTCTTTCAGTTCGAAGCCATTCCCCCTTGTCCTGTCACTCCAGGCCCTTGAAAAAGTCTCTCTCCATCTTTCCTGTAGGCTCCCTTCAGGTAATGGAAGGCCACAGTTAGGTCACCCCAAAAATCTTCTCCAGGCTGAATAATCCCAACCCTTTTTGCCTTTCCTCCTATTATGAGGAGGACATTCTACCTCGCCAAAACACCCTTTCAAAAACCAAACCATCTCCTTCAGTATATCGATTTCATTGGTCTAAAAGAACACCCAGGAACTCACTGCAGCTTTCCTGCCAGTGGTCTGAATATTCCACAGGTTTTACCACACCCAGAGCCAAACACAGTCCTGTATGACCTGGAACTCCAACACAGAGGTTATCTAACTCAGGCTGGGTAACTCTTGCTTTTCTGAGGGCCACCCAAGTGCCTTTAGCAGCCCATACATCGACATATGACATGACACACACACATTTAAATCGTTTAACCTCACTACAAAGTGAAGTCAATGGCTATGACTGGCCCCTGAGCTATCGGCTGCCCATTCTTGTCTACATACAGCACTCTCCCTTCTCCATTAGCCTGTTTCTCCTGCATGTTCTTATTTTTTGGAAGTGAAGATTTTTGTCTTGATTCACATATCATTCCTGAATACACAAATACATGCATGACGGTCTGAACACATTTAGTTGCAGTGAGAAAAAATTCTGTTATTTCAACTTTCACGTTGTTGTCTTTTTTTTCCCCCCATTTACTTAACAGCTCCATCACAAGCTACCACTCATCACAGGAAGTCCTCCCCACACTCTACATTATACTAAGAGAAGATGTCCAGCCATTGTCACCAGTGCTCTGAAGAGGCACGAAGGGCAGCAGGGCTCAACTTCCACTGCAGTTTGCAAACACCTGCACAGCAGAAATAAGCAATAAGCCAGATGCTTTTAATGTGTCAAGCTACTGGTCTCAACACCCATAGCATATTTGACTGGGTAGGCTTCAGACATCTACAGTTTGCTAAATTTCTTTTCTGAGTGATGAGGGGAGGAGAACAACAAAGATGCTGCGAGATGTGTAGCAGAAGCCACAATTAGCAGTAACTACAAGATATTGAAACAAAAAACCCCAGGATTCTCATCACAACATTGACAAAACAAACAAAAATTTAAACAGGCTGTATTTATATTGTCATTAAAAACACAAACCCCTTCATTCCTTTTTAATCTTTCACACCGTATTACATCTACTCTCTTAGTGTCTAGGACATTACGATCACATTTGCACAGGAAGTGACTGCTACTTCCAGCACAGAAGGGCTCCAAGCAAAAGAACCTCCCTCCACTCCGAGAAAGGTTTCATCCCTTCCAGATCCTACAAGTGAATACCCTGAAAAATTACTTCTCTTGTGCTTACAGTCTTCTTCAACAATTCACTACTGTTAGGCAAAATACCAGAATGAAATTACCTCTTTGAAGAAGGTTTTTTCCCTTAAAAATATATCCATTCACATATTTTCCTGTATTACAAAAAACATTCGGGGCACAATAAATTTAAGTTTTCTAGAAAAAAAACCAACCCCACACTATTGTGTTAGTCAGGAAAATACCTTTGAAAATGCCGTTAACTGACCACTCACTGGTGCAGAAGGGATAAAGGGTGGCTGCTTTTGACATAATTACAAGAGTGGGGCTGGGGAAACAGAGAGGAAACAAAGAGCCTAAGCTTCTGCAGAAGTGACAGAAGCTTTGGAGTATAATTAGGATACTTGCCCTTGAAACAATGTATCTAATGGAAAACAGTGGCTTTTCAAATGCTTCTTTCCCCAGTCAAGGGATGCTGCTTCCTCGAGCTCAACAGCATTTCTCTCCACATTCATCTTGAGTGATTACAGAGATGTTTCACTGGCTGGGCCAAGATACACCAAGATGCTGTAAAATGCATTCCACACTGGAATCAGACCCCAGCTAAACACAGTAATGGCCTGACACAGCACATCAGATTTGCATCAAACAATTCAAACAAATGCTTTTTGGCACCAGTTTCCCAGAATAGCTGCCCCCAGTCTTAACTGGTGGATATGCTCTCTGTGACAGGTAAGGCCAGAAGTGGGTATGGTCTAAATTTAAGGTCGACTAGATGAAAGCAGATGTTTACAGCACAAAATCAGCTACAAAGGTCACAATGAGTCAAATAAATTAATTTTAGCTAAGCTCCTGGACCTCCTCTTTGTGCTTTTAAAGCACTCAGTGTTGGTCTTCCTTAGTACAAAAATAATTTCATATGAAATGCAAATTCTGCAGACAATTTGTGGCCCAGGAGATGAAAGCTAGACTGTACCTCTGTCATTCATTTTCATGAGACACCGGGAGCACATTTCCCCCAGAACTTGCTGCATGGATGGCTGAGTGTAGCAACTCCTGAACTGCCACAGCTTTCAGTCCAGCACATTAAAGCAATCTGAAACTGATGATGGCTTAATGCACTGGGTTGCAAACTGTGATGGTTTAAGAGCTGCTACACCCCCCCTTCAGCTCAGCCTGCCTTACAGGGGTCATGGTCTTCCGAATCACATCAAATTAAGGCCGCTAAAATAAAATCTTTGTGAGCAAGCATCTTCATGTTTTAAGGCATAAAGCAAAAAACCAATCTCTGAACAAATTCTTCCACCCAAGCCAGTGCTAAACCCAGAACTAAGGGATTTCTTAACATCACTTTCAGCCACAGTTTTGTATTATTTCAGTCTGATGTAATGTTGCAGTCTCCAGGGGAACAGCGAAGGTGTGAGCCAGGCTGGAACCAGCCACTGCTGTTCTCCCCAGGTATGAACCCACTGTGCATGAAATCCAAGAGCATCTTTGTTCCAAAGTTACTTTTCAAGCTAGAGGATGCAATACAACAAACTCCTTTTTTGCAGCTCTCATTTGTTTGCCATACAACCCTCCACTGTACTGAACATCTAAGCTAGGTTTTAACAAAATCCAAAAATTTGCCTTCATTGCTCTTATTCAGTCTCATTCTCAAGGAAAAAATACTGATGAAGGTTGACCTGGACTTTATCCCAGACAAAAGAAATAATAATCTTGGATTTTGTGTTCATCTCCATCAAGAGGCCTTTAAAGCCATTACATTTTCCACATTGTTATTATGCTAATAATAAAATTTACTGAGAGAGGCTTTTAAAAAAGTTAAGGAAGCTGCACATACTTACAACTCTTCTTTCACCACCTTTCCTTCCATTACCTCTTCACTGTCATACCATGAAGAAGTGTACATTTTAACCTCAGGATTTCTATAACTTTGTTATACAGGTGGACAAATGTAACAGAACTAAACTGAGATGGAGAATTAACTATGACCAGCATCAGGTCAGCTTCCTATATAACTCCGAAGTTGAAAAGCACAATCTAAACCCCCCTTTTACCTTCATGAGGCCTCACCAGCACAGAGATGCTGCAATTACAAAGCATAATTGGAAACCAAGTCAGGTAATTGAGAACAGGCAGTGATATCACAGGGCAGGGCATGGCTGTTGGACAAGTCCACTTGATTCATTTTTTCACAAGGGAGTTTTCAAAGTGAAAGAGACAGTGAATCAGCACAACAGATGCACCAGAAGAATTCTTAAAAGACAGCCTGATTAACAGCAAGGAGTTGCACTGAACAGTTGCTTGTACAAACAAGGACAAAATCCAGCAGCTCTCTGACCAAAATGCATTATTTTAGATACCGAAATCCTGGCTTATATGTAATAGAGGACAAGAGCAGACTCCAAAAAAATGGTTCTTCAAGTCAAGAGTGCTTTTCATTACCCATACATTTTTAAATCAAGACGTAAGACAGGATGAAACAAATCTTAGCAGATATGCATTAAGCAGCAACAAGGCACGCACTAACACAGTAGAAATGTGCACACAAATGCATGCACAAGAATACACAAATTTGAAGGGTTCAAGCCTTTACCCTCATCGTCATTAGAAAAAGGATGTCCTGATACAAAGCCCATAAACATGAAGCAGCAAGATGCACATATATCTCACCAGGCAGTAAATTAGATGTACAGAACTGGACTGTTAAGTACTTACTTCAATAGAGGGAATGACCTTAATGAATAACTTCAAACATCCAAGTGTTGGAGAAACAGAACTGTTTCACTGTACAAGAAACTATTTAATCTGTACCTTCAATTACAGCATCATTGGTGAAAAATATATTACTACTTATTTGATGACACACATATCAAGAGAACAACTTCAGCACACAATAATACTACTGCCATTTTTGAAACTGCTTTGTCTGCTGTCAAAGGCTGCATGTCCTGTAAAACTCCAGCAAATAAATATACCCTTAAATGCACTAATACAATTTTGAATAAATTTATCATGGGTGTTTTATTGCCCTAATAATATAAAACATTACATAAAATACTAAAGGTCCCATAAACCAAATGCTTACTGTGAAAAAGAAAACAACCCTAATTTTAAATTGCCATCTGAAGGTAATGCCACGAACTGCTCAAGTCTTATTCAATTTTAAAAATTGCCACTTCCTGTATTCAGTAATTCTTCCAGAGCAAATGATTTCATGCTCAATTTTCCCTGCAGAGATACATAAGGCATGTATGAAGGATTCAATTATAAATTATTCCAGTACAATAGAGCACTAAACAGAATTTAAACTTGTTTCAGGATGCAAATAAACAGAAACCAATCCCTTCCCAAAAGGAGTACTTTCCCCATTTACATAACATGAACACACAGCCATCATTTACAACATTTCACAGGTTTACCTGAAAACCATAACACACTTCCAGCTGACTTCTGTGAAAAATTCCACACTGTCAGTTCACTTTGCTGCGACCATAAAATTAAATCAGACTGTGACAGATGGTGTCCAGCCTGTCTGAAGATATTATCTGCTGTATAAATATTGATGATTTGAGTAAGTTGTGCTCCAAATATACATTTTGAAACAATATAGATTCCTATCTTGAGCTAACAGTAAAAGCTTTGGCTATGTTACCATGACAATAATATGTTCCCCAAGGTAGGATTTAGAAGAGCTGGGCCAAATAATTCTCTTGGCTAAACACTGTTATATTCAAAGTTGCACGGGCTTACTGAAATGGGAAAAGAATGCATTAGTAGATTTAGTGAACTACATGGATTTCAGCACCCTGCTGAGAGATGGCTCAACGTCCTCTGCTACTGAAAACTCTGGTTCCTGGATGGTTTCAAAAGCTTTTAATATACTGCCTTTTCTTATAAAATCTTTCTTGGTACATTACTTGCTTGGGAATTGTTTCATTTCTTAAATTTAATTCTCACATAAGAGCTTGGACGACTCATTGATTTTTTTTTCTCAAGCTCACCAGGTGATGCTTTCACTCACCAACTCCTGATTCCACATTTCTTGCACATAAGGAAGTCTCTGCTCCCACAGGGAAACCAAGCAGTTCTAACTAAGTTTAGGATTATAGAATGTCAGAATTAGCAGTGCATGATCATTTTCTTAAAGCAATTGGGTTGACTGCCTATGTGCATTTAGTTCCCCCGAGCATTTCTTCCAAATAGGTGATTTCAAAGGTGTTCTTGTTCCCCTTTGGGAGCAGAATGATCACATAATGAGAAAAGCATTTTTGGATGTCTTATTTTATCTCAGCCCTGACCTAAGAAATAGGTCAAAAAGGTTTCACTTAAACTAGGGAGTTGTAAAGGCTGCAGCTCATAGAGACAGAGACTAACCCTGAGGACTCCAGCATTGCCTGTGAGTTAAAAAGAAGTAGAACAGCTAAACTTTCATTTGATTTGTAGAAAATTCATTCACAGCAAAATACAGCGAGATAAGGTAGGGCAACTACCCAGCGCAACATACATGAGATGCACATTCTCAAAGTGTGTAAAGATTCCCTGCACCACATTGATGCCTCAGGAACGCTTGTGACGCTCTCAAACGCCAGACAAAGGCAGGAGAGTGTGGATTACACGTGATGCTGCACCAGCACCTGCATAAACCCTTCCCACCTGAGGCAACTCTGCCCAAGGGAGCCTTGGCTGCTTCACCTCAGCTGGAGCAGCTCACACTGCATCCCTCTGTGTCACACAGGCTGGCATGGGGCCTGAGAAACCACCTGAAAAACCACATTTCCTCTTCCTCCCACAACTCCCTAATGCAAGCCAAGGCCTCTATTAGCAAGCACTGCAAGGCAGAAAGGGAACAAATGCAATTTAATGTCACACTCACATATTGTTTGCCAAGACAAAGCAGCAGACATATTTGAAGATAAACAGAATAAGACCCTTGGGGTTGTTGCTTCCATGGCGTGCTCGGATGCTGCTATCATACAGCATTATGCAGGTCTGCCAAACCAACACTTTTAAACATCATATTTCAGTGTTGATTCTGGAACAAGGCAGCAGCTAAGTGAGGACAATGAACAAACTGGCTGTGCTCAACAGCTCTGTAATTGCCCAAAGGTGCAGAACAGTGATGTGAAAAGAGTGTAATTCCAAGCCAGCATATTTCCATTTCAAAATTGAAGTAATAGCTCAGATATAAGAGAGCTAGTCATGTTTTCCAGGCATTCTCATTCCACTTAGGCATTGATTGTGCTTCTAGCCCTTCCCCCTCTTCAATGCCTGAGCATTCTTCATTTCATCCTGCCATATTGCAAAGAATGTCTCAGAAACGCAAAAAGAAAAAATAAAAACAAAACCCCAAACCCCCAAAAATTTACACGCTTATGGAAATCCTGCCAAGGCCAAAGAAACATAAGGATCCTAATCTGTTTGCCTCACAGAAAAAACAGGGAGATGGTGCAATCAATATCTGTTTTCCTGTACTGGAACAAAGTATCTGATCTAGACAGCCATGTAATCCTGTAAATTAGGACAAATCTACAGCCAGCAATTGGAATCTCAATCTAGGCAAATCTGGAAAATTAAAAACAACCCCAAAAACAAACCAAGTTCTGAAAGTTATGCCAAAAGCACCTGGCAGGCCTCAATCTAATACTGCATTATTTCTGCTGACAGGAAAGTCAAGACCATAACGTGCCTCAAGGTTTAAAGGCTTAGACAACCACTTCCGTTGACTGAAAATAGTTTGCAGAGGCTCGTTTTCAAGGATTATTCTTATAACTGATCTAATTACCTCACTGAAGGACTGCAACATCCTAGTATGTTTATGACAGGGAAGAGAGGAAATTTTTCAGGGGAAAAAAATATTACTCCTGTCTATTAAGTCAAAGAAAACTAAGAAAGTTCAAAAGGTAAAGACTGATAACAACTGAAATAGATAGCTGACTGCTGGAAATAAAAAACCAAAACAAAGTCAGCATCTGCAGACAATTCTGTGATCTGCCTTCAAGAGAGAAAGAGAGGCTCTTAATCATAGTTTAGCAAATGGACATAGAGAAGGGAATAACACTGCATCTCTGTATTTCAGTCCTAAGAATTAACATACTGTGGGGATGGATTTATCTGCCGTGATTTTTATTGAGGGCCACTACAAACTTCTGTGATACCCTGTGTTTACTTTACTAGAGCCGAAATCCAGGACAACAGACAGAGAATACACTGACTGACACCTACCTGGCTGGTCTCTCTCCTGTCTTCTCCCCTCAGTGATTTGTCTTATTTGCTCTAGACTCAAGCAAAACAAACACATTATGGAAATCATACACTTTGAATCCAAACAACACTCTTGGGTAAGCTGGACTTCTTGCATCTTACAGAGCACGATTCTGTCATCTCACCATGAGCACTTGAGGATATTTGAGAGATTTGATTTGAAGTCCAAGACAACCTACACAGGCTTGGGCAGTATGTGGCTGGACGTCGAGGAGAGCTACATCCCTCCTGGATTAGCATCCACATAACAAACAAAATTCCCTGTGGCATTTCACTTCACACTGGTATCTGTGTTTATGCACCCGATTTGGGCTCCTCAGGTCCTCAGATATAAACTCCACACCAGCCAGCTGCCTGTTGTCAGCTCCAAGTCAAGCTGCAACTTATGACACGGTCCAACTTATCTTCCACTGTTATCACAGACAGATAAGGCAAGATTACAACATGAAATTATGGCTTGGAAGTCACCCATGAAACACCTTTTGTTTCCTCTTCTTCTGATCCCAGATTCGAGGTGTAATCTTGACATGGATTCCTTTCAAGCATGGCACTTCTCCTCCCGAAACAAAGCACTATGTGCCCCAATGAATCCTTGTCAATCAATGAAGCTCTTTCATTTGCATGCAGTGTCATTTAGAGCTATCACCAAGGCATTAAACCATCCAGGAGGTGACAGCTGACACACTTTCTGTAAGGTGGCTTTGGGATGAAAAACATTATAGGTATTAAAAAACATTAATTTTAATACTGTAATATAACAATTGTTAATAACATCACTTCTGAACTGGTAGCACCTTCACACGAAGAATGTCACATTCAACTTTTTCTCAAATGGCAAGATACAGGAAAGGAACATTCTAATTTTTTTAAAAATTAATTCCTGAAATCAAGAAAAATTCCTATGAAACTACAGAATTTATCAGAACATAGAGAGAAAACTTCTTGAAGGAAACAAAAGTATATATGACAGCAGCAAAAAGATATTTAGCCTGGACCTCAATGATCACTGCACAGATTAAATAAATCAAGTTTACACAAACAGAAATTGTATAGTGCTTGCTTACCTCTTTTTCAACTGACTTCTCTTAAATAAAGTCTTAATAATTTCCAATTGCAAGCATATTTATTAACCTCACTACAGAAAAAGCTGTACTGTCTTTTGAGTGCTTCTGTAGGTATAATCTTAACATTTGTTATAAAAAGTTCAAAGCTGCTCCACTTTTGCATCTGGTCAGCCTTTTTTTTTTTCCCCTTTAGGGCGGAAATATCTTTTGCCTGTATCTTCAAACCAACACTTCTCAGAGAATCCCATAACCTGCATTGTTGCATTGCTCTCATTAACACAGAAAATTCTTGGAAATGAGTTGAGGAGTTCAAAGGTTTTGTGCTAAAAAAGCATGAAAAATAAAAACAAGTTACCATTACCAAGAGTTACTATTACTGCCAGCACTAACAGTAACATGGAAATTGATGCCAAAAATAAATGAATATTAATTTTTTTGTGGTTACCCAGCAAAGGTTTATCTTTTTTTTTTTTTTTTTCAATTGGCATTGAAAGGATTGGGAAAGAAGGCATAGAAAAAAAAATCCCAATTCTTCAAATGTTAACCGGAAAAGAAAGCATTGCCAATTCATTAAATTCCTATTAAAGTCATGACATTTCACTTCACTTTCCCCCTTAGACAAGCAGCAAGGAAGAAGAACAAATTCCAAAGTAATTTTAGCTTCTTTCCCATCACACACACATACACACAAAAAAATCAGAATCACAGAACAGATGGACAAAATGCTATATAACAAAACCTTCACGCTGGGGACTGTGCTCAATATGTGCCATAAATAGCCACCTCAAAACTGCCCCAGATCATTTCACCAAACCCAACATTTACTACAGATCCTCTTCTAAAACCATTGGGCTCAGTGAGAAACCTGGGTACCTAGGAGTGGCCCATTGACACATCTGTCTTTCAGGCCTGTGGTTCCCTGGATGGAATCTAAATCTCAGAGTTGTGATCCAACGCTTCCCGTACCATGTCTGGGGAGGAACAGGCGCTCAAGCCAAGCTTATCTAAAGCTGCAGGCGTGAAGGATGACAACCAGCCAGTTATCTCAGAGGAAACATTTTCCACTGCACTTGATCCAAATTCCTTTCTCTGTCCAGAACACGGGCAGTCCAGGTCTCCTCTCACAGCCCTGGGTGTCTACAGCTGTTCTTTGAATGCCAGAGAAGGATTCCTGTTTATTTTTGAAGCACAGCTGGAAAAAGTTGCAGTGCTTTCAGCTAATAGTTCAGTGGCATAACCACTTCCCCAGGCAGTGACAAGCTTGGATTCACTGCACAGAAGTGAATGCAAAACCTCAAAGTCAGAAACAGAAAGCACAGGGAAAAATAACTCACTTGTGCTGTTCAGCAAAAGGGGTAGAAGAAGATCCTTGGGTTTATTCCTACGACTGTTTAAGCAGACAGAAGCAGTTTTTGGAGCATCAAAAATAACTCAGACCTGTGCTGAATGTGCAAAGCCACTAAGATGGCAGGCACTGCCTTTCACATCTTTCTCTCTCTGGCTGCCTTTCCTAAATAAACTATTCACAGCTGCAGTCACAAAGAGCCCAGTTTAACTGATATGAATGTTTTCAGCTCTACCCTATTTCTCAATCCCTACATTTAAGGGAGACGTAGGTGATTATCTCATCAGATACATACAGAAGAGCACAGAATTGCAGGTGCCAAGATAAGGAAGTGATAAGACTTTACATCTTTTTGTGTCTAAAAACCCACAGATCACAAAGACGTGTCCTTCTTGCCACTGCTCTGAACAGCAAAGTGGAGATGAGGGATAAGCCACAGACCAGCCTCAAAATTTCAAACAAGCTGGTTTTTTTCTTATGCTCAGCTCCTAAGAGACGAAGATCATTTACCAAAAATATTAGTCAAATATTAGACACATGATACCGTGGGTCTGGTGCTGTCAGGGTGGCTCTCAGTTATTTGATGATTTTTAAATCTTTGAGGCAGATGAAGTAAGGCTAAGGATGTTTTCAAGAAGAGCAATTTGCTATCAAAACAGGCTGGTTCTGTCTTCCCCAAGATGATCACTAGTGCTTCTCCACAGCTTTCCAAAGGTCAAGACTAGTCTAGTCCCAAAGCTTACTGCTACTACTAAGTGCTGAAAATTGGCTCATCCACAGTGGTACCACCCTACTCCTATCTGCAGGCTATGTCCCAGTCATCTGGTGGTTTCCAGTTGCTGCAGACTGGACATCATTTTCCTAGTTTTATTATGTTTTCATGGATGATATCAGGTAACAGCTATTACCCAATAATTTACTTCCTGCCCTAGAAAACAGTTATGTGCTATGCCTGAGAGAAATAAAAAATAAAAATAAAAAGAATTTAAAATATCCTATTATCGCCTTTTGTAGTGTTTTGACTTCTTCCCTTCTGCTTTTTGCTTGCAGCCTTCATTTAAAACTTCATTACTTCAGAAAGAAGCAAACACTTTGAATTTAATTACTCCTGCAAATTGAGGGGGTTTTTAAAATACATTATTAAAGAAAGATCTTTAAGTAAAATGTTTATTGTCGATACAGAATAAACCAACAACAGCTACAAGGCTACTTCCATCAGCCCACTGACCTCAACATTGAAGCAGTTTGCCTTGGACAAGCTAAGAGGGCGATTCAGGTGTTTCTGTATGAGACAGTGAGTCAGACCCTTGGATAACAGAACCAGAAAATAAACACGGGCAAACTTTAAATCCAACAATCGGCTTGATTTTATTGATATTGATATTATTAATGAAATACTACATCTGTTTGGGTACTTTTATATCTACCCTAAGACTTGTGAATCTAGATTATTTAAACTGTTAATACCCAGGGTTACAAACCTTGAATGCAGTTGGAAAGTTCATTAGCATAGACCTGTTCTGACATGACCAGCTGAGTGAATGTCATTTTACAGTGGTTATCCTGGGGACTGGAGAGAACTTCCTGTCAACAAAAACCTTGTGTAACTCTCTCATCCTTTCCACAACACAGAAATGCAAAACCTCAGCAAGACTGGAACCTAGGTGCCTAAAAGAAAATGCTGGAAGTATGGATTCCAGAAGTCACTGTCTGTGACACTTAACATTTCTCTAGCCAGAGAGGCCGTTTTTATTCAACAATGCTCACTGTTCATGTTTGCTTTTTGCCAGTAATAACTTGCCACAAGAGCAGCTGGTCCATTGTCATCTATACAGAAAAGAAGACTTTATGTAATTGCATCTCTTCTTGCAAAGTCAGACCTAAACAAAAATAAGCTTTAATTATCTTTTTACTTTCTTTCCTAGAAAATGCATGGAGAAACATGGCTAATTTTTCCCAATATAATCTATTTTTTCACATACAGATCCATGCACAACAGCCCTTTCTACATAGACACCAATAATACACAAAAGCTAGCCAAAAACAATTTTAAAAATCCCCTACTTTCATTTGATCATGTCATACAAGTTTTATGATCAATTTCCACAGAACTATAGAAACTCATGTTCAGAATATGATTTTTCTACTTTCAAATTCTTTGCAGGCATGCATTTTTCAGGCAGGTAAACACAGAGGCAGTGTAACTATACACTATAAAATTTATTTTAGCCCATTATGAAAAGGTCTTTTTCCCCATATTGCACAAGTCTCAACACAGGAAAGAAGTACTCGAGTCAGTAAAGATTACAGTGAAGTAGATTGAAGATACAATGGTTTCTATTTCAGGTTCCAAACTACTTATATCATAGAATTTTAAAATGTATTGGCTTGGAAGGAACCCTAAAAACCATCATAGGCAGAGGCATCAAGTAGGATTTCAAAAGACCAAGCATATTTTTAAAGCCATATTTATACTCCAATGATCTTATTATACACATATTTTAGAACTTTTCTGATTCCTACACAAGTCAAAAGAACTTTCTTTACATTTGAGTATGGTACAATTTGACTTCCACTTATGGGAAGAGAGACTTCAGGTTTCTATTTCTCCTCAAGTATTCCAGAATGGCTGTGACTGCACATCAGCTTTGGGCTGGATGCCAACAGTCACATGGTAGCACTAAGAGATCTCCAAGATATTCCCTGAGATTCCTGCATAGTACATTGCACACAGCACCACCACTGGTATTAAAAAGAGCTTTCCCTTGGGTCTAAGCTGGCCTACATCACTGACCTTCTTTTTTCCCAGCACAGCATGGAATATGGTGCGGTTTCACCACAAGCTCTCCCACTTCTCCACTGTCTTTCCACACACACTACACAAATAAGTGTATATAGAGATAAATTAGAGAACCTTGAACCACTGCTGTCATCACCTTTGTACTCCCACGCACCTCTTGCTTCTTGCTGTATGTGAGACCTCCAAGTCCATGCACGCCTTCCCTGCTCTCTGTACCAGGCACTGAGGGGCTGCTCTGGAACACACAAAGGAGGGAAAAGCCTCCCACTGAATTCAGCAGCGGCACTTCAAGCCCTTGGGCAGGGCACAGCCCCTTGCCTGGGGCTCCAGCCATTCCCACCACGAAGGGCACAGCCTGCAGCTCCCACTGCACCTGCTCACCGAGCTCCTGGCACTGGGGGTATTCCTCAATACAGGCAGTTCTTGAGCACGATGAAAACATCAAAGCATTTGTTTTAAAGATTTTAGCTATTTTACAAAAATCCTCCCTTTGCGTAGGCTGGGGGCTGCACTTCCAGAGCACATGGGGCTTCATCTTTTCATTTAGTTTTGGTTGTGATCAATGGAATGGGTGCATGCTGCAAGCAGCATTCCACAGATTCACTGGCACCCACACCTGTGTGGGCATCGGCACAGTCCTGTAAAGAAACTGTATAATACAAACTGTATAATACAACTGTAAAATACAACCCCTGCAAACGGCCTATTTAATTAAACCCTTCCCATCCACAGGCAGAGTTGGAACAGTTCAAGATCCTAGATAAAAGGTGTCAGGGAAGATAGACCTATTATTTATCACACAGCAAGCAAGACCAAATATAAAAGACTAACCAATAGCCTTTCCAGTCCCACACTGCCAGCTGGCACTAAATGATAAGTGAAAGTGCTGCAAAGTGCTTTTTTCCTTGCTTTTATAACAGTGCAATTTTAATATGTGGTGTATGGCACATTGCCATTTCCATTTTTTGAGTGCAAAAGCCTTGTACAGGGAACAGGGAGTACAGCCAACAGAACCAGACCTACCTAAAACTTTGAAATAAAATTCATTGTTTCATGGGTGAACAGCAAATGTTTGGGGTTTTGGTTAGTCTTCATGTCCAACAGTATGTATTTATTTGAACAAACTGTTAAAATAAGCTTTTAATAAATGCATTATCACCAAGAGGCTCTCATTTATCTTTAACTCTGCCCAAATTGATTTTGCCAGAGGGATTCACAGCCACCTATATACAAAATCTCACAGGAGCAGCAGAATCCCTCACACTACAGTCTGTGGTGGGTGGAGGCACAGGACTCAGAAATCTCAACACATATGGAATCACTGCATTCAGCCCTATTACTTATCTATAGGATTGGACAGGGGAAGCTCTGATTGATTCTCCTTTGCTGTATCCAGCTCCTTGCTCATAACCACCCTACTTCAAGAGGTCAAGTCTCAAGGACAAAGTGGTGTTTCAGACACCACAGAAGGCACTTTTGTCTGACAAGTGTGCATACAAGTAACTAGTGATATGACGGTAACTACTCACACTCATTTTCTAATGTAGATAAAAGGCATGCAAGCATTGTTGAAAGAAAAATCTCTTTGATCCAACTTTATCCTGGGAATAATAACAATCAAAAAGATAGTTGCAGTTACAAACATACCCAAATAGCAGGATGCAAGAGTCGTGGTGAATTTTACCTGCACATGATTACCTGTGGGTTTTTTAATTTATTGTATTTGTGATGGCTCCGTGTAAGCCGTTCCTCTTTCTGCATTTAAATCGCTAACTGAGCTGGATAAAAAGACAGATTATGTGACAGACTCTTTCAAAACCTGGAGACTCCCAAGACCATTCTAAGAAAACTGATAAGCAGGCTGGAAACCTGAAAATTCGGGGATAATAGCAGGGATTAAAAATGAACACATCTCAGAATAAGACTAATGCTATTGCATGTCAACGTTGCAGAATTACATTGGCATGACAAAATACTGTTGTTGGGGCCTGACTAAATTAACTGCTGCACTGCCTCTAAAATGAGACAGCAATTACATTAAAAAGTCACTGCATACAGACCAAAATGTTTTACAGAAAATACTGTTCCTTGAACATCTGCCTATCAGTAAAACCACGCAGCCCCCTAAAGTTCTGAATAGAAAATCCCATCCATCTCTGGCACCTGGATTCCCCCCTAAATGACACAGCTTAACTAAACCTCCCGAAATAAGTATACTGCAAAATCCTAACTCTGAATCTGAGGGCTTAGTTTGGTTTCCACTTAAACAATCATTTATATTACCTCCAACAAATAAGAACAGAAAGAATTATCTTACAAGTGATAGTCACGTTACCATTAGAAGTCCCTATAATAATTTTGAAATGTTCAAGGGAAAAGAATTTTCATATGCACATATATAGAGGGTACAATAAGAAAAAGAAATACCGTGGGCTATCAGATTTATGCTTTTAGTGGGGTTTTGTGTCAAGCTCCTGAAAACATATTGTGTTATTTTCATAAAACAAATTATTTTTAAACTTGTTTGAATGAATACACAAGATATAAGAAAACCTTTTGTTTTTGAGGGAAGATTAGCCAACCATAAATCTCAGGAATTCAAAATAAAAAGCTTCCATGAGATAATCCTGTAATACTCCAGGACTCAAAAAAGTTTGAACTGCCTTCTCGACATGAAACAGACAGTAGTGGAATTGGAGTGCATAAGGACTACAGAAGCAACAAACAGAAAAAACTCCACAAACCAGAAAACACAATCGTTTTCCAAAGATAGAAACACACCTAAAAAGTTTCAAAACCAAGGTATAAATAAGGTATCTTTTCTATAATCAGGAACACGACTTGGTTGTGGAAGACATATAGCCCAAGAGAACAAAAAAAAAGTACATCTCAGAGAATGCCACCAGATAAAATTATTAAGAAATTTACCAGCCAATTCTGTTATAACACTTAGTAAAACTACAGTCATTATTCACTATGTGGTCAGCACCTGAAGGAAATCAGGGGTTTGTTTTGTTGAGGGTTTTTTCCTTAAAGTCATGGCAAAAAAACACTGCAAATCTCTTGTATGTCCAGGACTTGCTGAGAGCGTCTCTTGAATGCAAATGTTTTCCTCAACCACAGCCCTTGTGAAGAAGGAAAATTAGAGAAAGCTCTCGGGAGTATCTGACCTTATGGCAGGTGAGGGGGATTAAAACTCAGCTGTGGGATGCGCTGGTCTCGCCTGTGTTGAGACACACACACACACATACACACACACACACACACACAGACACACACACACACGTTTTTATAGCATCACAAACTGCTTGTTGTGGAGAACCTAAAGGTAAAAAAAGCCAAACAAACTGTATTTATTATAACTGAGGCAGCATCTGCGACTTGCTGAAAGCCCAAATAATAAGAGTGCCTCTCTACGGAGGGGCCCCTCTATGAAGGGCGTTTATCAAGCACCAAAAAAAAAAAAAAAAAAAAGAAAAAAAAGAAATAGCATGACGGTCAAAAGGCAAAACGTCCCACACACGGTCCTCACACCTGTGCCCCTGGCGGCCACATTGGGAATTAGGCCCTTTTCAGCCCTTTTTTCATCCTGAAATAGCGAGCTCGGAGGCGCGTTCGGTAGCGCGGCGTGAGGGGAGGGCCAGAGCTGGAGCCCCCTGCGGGGGCCGCATCCCTCCCTCTCTCCCTGGGGGGAAAACCGGGAAAGCGCTGTGCTTGTGCACCCGGCATTCCCAAAGTGCCTTCAGCCAGAAAATAATAAAAATGTAGTGCATGGCCGAGTACAAGACACCTGGGAAATTCACAATGTTTGCTCACCATAGGGAGTAACACAGGGAAATACCTTTTCATCAATGGCAGCGCAGCTATGACAACTTCAGTGCCATCAGTAATTTATTATTCTAAACTAGGTGTGTTGTTTATGCTTTACCGCGCTGTGTCTGCACAGAAACACTTGAGGCGGCAATTGTCAGCCTGCTTGGTGTTTTGGCTTTCACAGGGAACTGAAATCTAAGAAACAATGATACCAAACTAATAAGCAACCTTAAAAATTCTGGGTTTTACTCAGGGAGCACGAAGACAGTAAGACTTTTTTGACTCAAAAATCAGCATAACGAGGCAATATACGATCATACAGGATGTACACAGAAGCTCTTGCCTGCTACAGTAAGCCACTAGCAAGAAGCACCTACAAGGGCTGAGACAGTGAAGAAAGCAAGGACTGAAAATGTACCTCGATTTGCTGCCTTCTTCAAGGTGCAGAAATCATAATCTTGTCCAAGTTCTTTTCTCACCCCAGCTTCATAAGAAAACATATTCACAATACAACTGTTGATTTAAAAATATTTTCGGAGTCTCACAGGCATTAGCTGGCACTGTGAATTAACCTGCAGAAGATTTCATTATTTATTTCTAACACCATAGCACTTCATGCTCTGTCAAAGAGCAGGACTACACTGAGCTATGGACAGACACACAGTTAATTAAGGTGCAAATTAAGCTCAGAGAGAATGATGGTTTATACCAATTGCTTTTCTTGAATTGGCTCCAGTTGTATATTTGACACTGGAAATGCCTCAAGTGAACTTAATATTGAAAAAATTGGCAGTATATTAGTAGACAGTGACAGATGTAGACAAATTCTCCACTGTGAATGGAAGCCTGGTAGAGTTTTTTTCTTAATCTGAACAGGGAAAAAAAAGTAATTCACACAGTCTGTTAGTTCCATTGCTTGAAACTGAATGGCAGTGCAGCTATTGACCACTAAGTCCTGCCCAAGAACAGAGTTGGAACTCATTTGTTTACACTTCTGGCTAGAACCCAACTCAGAAAAAACAAAACATCTGCATGACTATCGAGAGTTTTTGAAGGTGATACTCTTGTGCAGAGATTAATCTAACACCACATTTAAATGCACTGATCTATATTTGCACGTATTTGCCCTTCCAAATAATTTCCTTAGGTTAATTATATTCCAGGCACAATACACTTGTAATGCTGCAGATAATCTCTTCAGAACTAAAGGGCTGCATTTGAGGTTCTTTTTTTTTCCCTCCACACAGTGACAAGAAATAAGTTAGGTTCTCCAGTTTCTGCCTATAAGGTATCATTGTTACTTACTAATTACAGCAGGTTA
Organism: Oreocharis arfaki; assembly: GCA_013398015.1. NCBI lineage: Eukaryota > Metazoa > Chordata > Aves > Passeriformes > Paramythiidae > Oreocharis > Oreocharis arfaki. The sequence continues at coordinate 443,300 of VZRR01013569.1, read as the reverse complement.
ATACCTACAACTCATTCCTAAATCAAACAGTGGCTCCTCCTTGCAATTCCAAGCTCTCAGAAAAGAAACAGGGAACTACTGCCCTATGAGGAATTTGCTTAAGATTTGAAGAGAATGCTCCAAAAACAAAGACAAAAAATGCAATAATAAAGAAATACAGATTTATCAATTTACTTATATAAGCTATTTTATTAAAGTAAATGAGAAATAGGTGATTACCTTTTTATTTAAACCTAAATTAGATGAATATCAATACCTGTTTATCTGACCCCTTGGGGCAGTTAATCACTACTTTATTTAGGTTTCTCACAATACACCTACCAGGATATCCCTCAAAGTAACCAAATATCCACTTACTCTGCATTTCTGAGGAGACTGGGGACTACTGTACTAAGGCATTATACAATCAGTCGGTGTTGGGGGTGGGGAAACCAATTTGATATTAACTTGTAGGATAGACTGTAACTTGGTATTACCTTCTAGGATAGACTGTGTCACCCATCATTACATGAAATTCCTCAGAAACTGGAAAAGAAGAACAGTGATTCTGACAGCACCTTTCTGGCTTTTCTCATATGCTCTCTTCAAGCTCCCTCACATTATGAAACAGTCCTGACCACTGAATCCTTCTATCACTCCTCTTCTTCTTCTGCCTGTCCACAGAGCATAATGTATATACTACCATTAGGACAGCAGAATTTTTCCTTCTGTGAAGAAACTCTCAGAATGAGATGACTCATTTTTTCCTTCTCTTGATCCTGTAGGCGAACGGTCAAACTAGTCATTCAAAATGTGCCTGAGCTACTTGGAAAGAACCAATTCACTTACGTTAAAAAGGATGCTATTCCTACCGTATAATCACTGCTTCTAGGGAATGCAGCACCTGGACTTATGGGGCAGTAGTTGGGGGATGTTTGGGCCAGAAACACCCACCCCTCAGAATATTCCTCATCTGAGAGAAACCTTTTTTCTTAGGACGGCAGGAAGCTAAAAGGTAGAAAATCCTGCCTTTATAGTTAGTCTCAGCTGACCCACTAGTGCATTCAGAAAGCCCTGGAAGCTGAGAAAGGCTTGTGGTTTGTTGGTAATTGAGGTGCAACCCAAATTGTGAACCACTTTCCCACGTGGGTGGTGGGTGAGCTGGGGATCTGGAAAATCAGCAGGATGGAGAAGGCAGAGCAGCTGCCCCACACTCTTAAAAGGTCCTGCTCTTCTGGAAAAAAAGAAGCTGTAGCTGGCAGAAGCTGTAGGGTCACAGAATTGTGCTGAAGCAAAGGCTTCACCCTATTTGGGTTAAATACCTAGACTTCCTAAAGTTTTCTTAGTCTGGGAGCACCATCTGCCCAGCTTTGGTTACAATCTCTCCTCAAAACTCAAGCAAGAACTAAAAAAAAAAAACAACCCAAATGCTGGTATATGGCACTGTGTACTGCCCCACTTCCAACACAGCCTATGAATGTTTCACTGCCATTTTTTCTTCAAACTGCAGGCCTCTTGAAAACAAATCCCAAAGGAAAGCACAGAAAGAAACACATCTTAACACAGATAGTAGTCATAACAGTAAGAAATTACATCTAAAATTAGCATAACTGAATTGGCAAAGAATAAAAGCAGTCATCTCATTTTGAGATAGTTTCTTCACACAAAATGTTAATAATGGGAAAAAAATCTGAGATTGTTTAATTTCTGATGTCCTTATTTTAATAAAACATTGGTTTTTGCTGTGAGACTGATTTTATGACTGCAAGTCTGTGCTTGCAGAGTGTGTTTGCTATAAGCGTAAGTATGATTTGCACCCTTTGGTGCACCAAAGCAAACTGAGACTTTGGCTCATAAATTGTGGTTAGACTAACTCAATCAAAATAATCCCAGGAAGCCCATGAAAACTTTATATATTAGAGTTGTGCATTTGGCCCCATTTCTCCTTTGGTCCTCATTAACATAAATAATTGCCTTATTTTAGAATCCATGGCAAGCAGGTTCCACCACAGAGGGGTTGGCTGTGGGTGACAAGTTCCTGCTGAATACACACGGATTCATTATGTTGTCCTCCACACTCACATCGGTGTGCTCGAGATGGGCCTCTGAAGGAAGCTCTACTCAACATGATGATGCCCTGCTAGAACAAATGTAAGCAGCTAGCAATGTTCTGTCATGCCCTATAACAGGGGAAAAAAATTTCTGGGATGTATAAGACAACTTTGGGAAAGATAAGGTCCATGTGCCTTGATGCCCTAAAATGAGGCTTGGGTCCAATACGGACTCACAGAATGGTTTGGGCTGGAAGGGACCTCAAAGATCATCCAGTTCCTTAGGCAGGGACACGTTCCACTAGACCAGGCTGCTCAGAGCCCCATCCAACCTGTTCTTGAACATTTCCGGGGATAGGGAATCCACGGCTTCTCTGGGCAACCTGTGCCAGTGCCTCACCACCCTCACAGTAACACATTTCTTCCTAATATCTAGTCTAAACCTGCTGGATGCAGCTCGCCAGAAGGGGTCTCACAAGAGCGGGGTAGAGGTGCAGAATTACCTCCCTCAGCCTGCTGGTCACGCATTTTTTGATGTGATCCAGGCAGCTGCTTCAGAAGAGAATTCAATTCCTGGTACTTCTTTTGATTTATGTGGAAGTATTTATTATTTTCACTTCAAAAGGACTGAGTTTTCACAATTGATGCAATCATCAACTCCAATGTAACCTCAAAGCTGTTGTTTTACATCACAATTGTGTACTAAGGAATCATAGATCAAGACTGAAAAAATGCTTGCAATTTTTATCCTGTGAACACAGTTGCAAAGTTGTGTGGAACTGATTAATTCTTTATGTGGGTATTAAAGTTGTATAAATTTTGAGGTGAGACAGTCCTGCAGAGTTTATGGAGGCAGTCAGCTCCATCTGAACACAACTCCTTCGCTGTCTGTGGTATCTTAGACATCTGCACACATACAGGAATCTCTTCCGCAACAACCAACAGTAATAATTGCTTTTCATAAACCACCCACAATAATGGCTGTCCTTATTCAAACTACTTTTTAAGGTGGCAATCTCTCCTTAAACAAAATGACATTGAGAGTACTTGAAGGATCTGAGTGAGGAACCAAACCAACCCATCACATGCAAGAGGAAAAAGAGATTAACCCTCCAGACTCCATTAAGCACAGCGTAGGTTAAAGAAAACCCAGAACTAGAATTCCACACCCATATTTGATTGCCCTTGTTTTTCAACCTCAGCTTCAGACTTAAAATGCAGGCTGCACCACAGAGAACAACCTTTTAAGCTCTGTGACCATCCGGACAAAACACAATATGATGTAGCTGGACAATGGTTTCTGTGACAAAGAAGTACACCAGAATGCTCATCAATTTTCAGGCAGAAAACGAATGAGAGGATTTTCCACAGGATAACAATGCACTACTCTGAAAGGCTGCCATCCTGTGGCACTTGAGGGATGCTGAAGGAGCCCTGAGTTAATGGCTTCTACACTCTGGACTGGAAAACATGTCCCAGGTCCAGACAGACTAAACACTTTTTAATTTTTTTTTTTCAGTATTTTGGTAGTTTCAAGAGAAAGCTCTGACCTCTTATGAGTTAACTGCATCATAGCACAGCTCATAAGATATGACTCAGCTGAAGTTTTTTATTTCCATCAAAAGAGCCAATAAATATAATTCTTAACCTGAAAATATTCTATGGCCCTGCTGCCATATTCAGGCATAAATTGCAGCTGCTGAATGAACACACACACACAGAAAAATTCTTTATAGAACAGGTAGGGAAAATTAATTTGCTTGCAGAATCATTAGTATGTTGTCAGTAAGCCTTGCATTATGAGTTAGAAACTAGTCCTTCATATTTTTTTCCCCTACAAATCCTAAATTAAGATCAGCTTGCAACTACTGTAAAATAAAATTCCATAGCAAGTAATCACAGTGAAAAAAACCCGCACTTCCACTCTTCAGAGAACCTTTGTTAAAAAGACTAGGAAAAAAATGGGTAATCAACAAATCTTTCCTCTGTTAGTATAGAAGTGACAAAGAAGTAACACACAGCTCTTGGAATACATGCAAAGCTTAAATCTCAGTTCCTTGAAATACATCTCAGGTACTTGAGCAAGACTTGTATCTTAAGATGTTGTATAAGCCATATGTGTATGTGTACATATATATATATATAGAGACACACACACACAACAGCCTTTAAAACTCTATTCAGGTCCCAGGCAGCTGGTTCAGCTTTTTGACATCCACACTCTTACCTACAAGGATAAAGTAGCTCATCCATGGCCTCGATTTCTTCCACCTGAGCTGACTTTTCAATTTACTCTCTGCTGCCAGGTAGTATCCCGGCCTCACTGGAGATGTGGACCTCGGTACTATTTCTCTATCCTCATACTCCAGTCCCAGGCTATTTTTCAAACTGCACTGACAAAGCTTTTAAGAACTAACCATAATTCTCTCCTCCAGCATCCCTTGAAGCACCAACCACATTTGAAAGGGCACAGAGCAGGAGACCTGCACCTGCCCAAGAATGTGGTGTTGTTGGAACATAAATCTGCTCTTGCCTACCAAGACCAAGGGACATATTTCATTCCACTCCTGCCTTCAGTCTATATTTACCTTTCCACAAGCAGGAGGGCAGGAATTTCTGCTCAGACTACAGCATTTCCTCCTGTCAATCCTGGCTGACACAATCTTCTGTAGCAAGTAGTTTCAAACCATTTAATGTTCATTAGTCTTTTCTAGGTGACAAGGCCTTCACAAAGAGAGAAATTAACTCTCCCTTAAAAAAACCCAAACACACTAAATTCTAATTCCAGTAGCGTCAGAATTCTAGTCAAATATTTACTACAGTTTTTCATTATAACAGGGAACACCCTAGAACATCTTTCTGTTTAATCCTACCTTACAGGATTCATCTCTGGAAGCTTCATAAGTCACAGCATTTTCAGTCTTGCAGGAAACACACTTGCAAGGAGATAAGATGGTCTTTGCCCTGCATTTCAAGCCAACATACTCCTGCTTTCATTACAGAATGAATTTTAGGACTTAAGGAAGCACAGTGTTGCAGGAGACAAGGAAGGGAGGACAAGTCTTTATCAGAGAAATTACACTCACCCGCTATACTCCTTCTCCAACCCCTTCTTGACTTGAGGAAGAGGAGGCTGGGAAATGCCATAGCTGAAGTTGAAGTACTCCAGGTGAATTCAATAATTGCAAGCACAGGCCAAAGCTCTTCATTTAGAAGAGAGGCTGGAGTATGTGAGATTTGTGTCCTATGCATTCTAAAACTGTCTTTGATGAGTCATACAGCTTAATGAACTCACTGCCCATCTCACAGTGAAAAAATCTGATTTTAAGAAGTTTTGGTTGTTTGGCTGGCTGGTTTCAGCCCAATGTGATTATTCAGCAAAACCTTTACATATATTTGCAAACAATTACATTTTCTGCAGCTTCAGTGCTAATTTTCTTTGCTAAATCTTCTTTTGCTTGGAAAAATGATAAAAGAAAAGGCTGAGTTGCAGGATTTTAACTGTAATCCATCTTTCCTTTGTATAGTTCTGCTTCAGCTGCAGTTACCAGAAATTACACATGAAAAGATTAATATCTTAATTAACATGTAAACTTATTTTAGCAGCTTGGGGTCTGAGCCTGGTTTTATGGGTTACAAAGAAAATTAAATTTAAGTAACATTTTGTTATTATCTCTCAGACTTAGTTTAGATGCACCATAACAGCTCTACACATACAGAATCTCCAGAGGGAAAGACAAGCTCCAGGGCTCCTTCGGCCCCCTAAAGCTTCAGTCCACCCCAACCCTGCAAAAGTATGATCGACTATAAATAAATTCCAGAACTATCTGTGGCAGCACATATTTTGAAAGTCACAATACACACACATCTGAGACCCCAACACTTTCTAGAGCTGGAATTCTAGTGAAACTAAATCTTCACTAGAATGGCTGGTGAAACATTCCTACGAACAAGACCCTAATAAACTCGACTAGACTTTTTACAGTTAATTTTCTTGTCTAATATAGTATTTTCCTTTACATATTTCTCAGCTTTGAACTCTGCTCTAACCTCCTTCAGCTATGGGTAATTAATTAATGAACACATCAAACAGATTTAGCCAGGGGGCTCAGTTTGGGTTTGCAATTCTCATTATCATTTGAGAAGCTTCAAATTTTAGTGCACATAGCAGCCACTGCTAGATTTTGTAACACCAAACACAATTTCCCTTCTTCTGAACAAACAAGCAAACAAAAAGCAGTATTTCCTCCTCGTAGTCCAGTGGGTGAATCTCCAAGCTCAGCAGTAATACTTTCCCTAGAAATACTTTTTCAGCAACTCAGGGAAGGTGTTCTGCATGGCATTTTGTAGTGGACTCTTCTTTCTGTTATTAACACCTTGTGAAAACTGTTGGCACCAGTACAGAGCTCCCAAAATGCTTTGGATGATAGGAGCTGTAACATGATTTAATGGAAAACTTCCTGCAAAATGAAGTAGAAGAACCTGCAAAAAGGGTTGTCTTACAGTAATATTGTTACAATCCAGTAAGTTTTTGCATAGGAAAAGCATCTCAGATCGACAAGTGTTGAAACTACAGGAAAAAGGAAAGCTACAAAATTAACAGGGACATAAAAAGAGGTGGTCAATAAAAAAGCTCACTTGGAGTGTTGCCTCTAGTAATTTCAAACTTACCTCATGACTTGACTTTTCAGAAATGGTGGAAACCTGGAATTTTGCAATGTGGCATGCTTTTTGAATGACAAAAGCTAACTGGCACTTGATGATTTCCAATGAATTTGATAAATGTCTGACACTCTGATACACGCACTCTGATACACGTCATGTGAGGGAAACACTTTATGGACTTGAGGATAATCAGAAGTTATTGTTCACTTTTTTAACAACAAAGGGGTTACATGTTTTTGAAAAACAGAATTTTCCCAGTTCCTGTCCCCCATTAAAAAATCTCAACAGATTAAACTGGAAAATATTCAACATGTATAAACAGTAATCCTTCTCTGGCTGCCCAGCAGATCCCTAATGCTGCTCAGGATATACTGGAATTATTTCTAAACAGCAATGTGCTTCCTAAACTCCTGTGCCAGCATGGCAATTGTGAAATGCCTGCGATCAGCACCCATCCAATCAGGATTAGATGCAGTCTTTATCAGACGTGCTCACACACACTCATATGAACCTTCACTAAGTTTGTAATTAACAGCTGTGAACTTTATTGGCACGTGAGCTGTGCTGTGCTGTGCTAAATGGGACCTGTGCTGTAGCCTCAGGAAGCTACACGCTGTGGGAATTGCTGTTATCCTTCACCGATACCGGCACCCAGATTAAACACCTGCACTACAGTGTGCTTTTTTAACAAATCAAACTCTCATGCAACACTGCATTACCAGCATCTACTGCAATACTTGACAGCTGGCAGAGTAAAATCCCCTTACAAAAGCATTTGCACTGATGCTGAAAACCTCTTGGCACAGGTGATAAGGCAGGAATACGGCTGAAATCCCATCTCTCCTAATCACTGGAAGGCACAAGGAGACCTAGGAAAGTTAAGAATAAGATGATCAGGCAATTAAGAAGTGTGTAAGAGAGGTTGAAAAGGTATTGCATTTCTCAGTAGAGAATGCTGAGGCATGGATCAGTCTTTACAGGGCAAATTCTCTTATACTAAGCTCCACCCCATTTTTCTTTTCCAAGTAGAAGGACACAGAGGAGAACTGACTGCCTTGCTTTCCAGAGAGATTGAAGGAATCATGTAAGCAACACCCCTTTCTCCGAACACACAGTGGCATGTTCATGGTGGTAGAACTAAATAATCACATTTCACAAAACATATAAAATTGAATGGTTTTGCTTTTTTTTTATTTTTTTGAGAACTCTCAGACTTACTGAGATTCTGGTGCAGAGAAAGAATATTTGCAGAGCTAGCTATCTGTGGAGTTCCACTGAGAAGCCACACTTATTTCCCTTCTTTAGTTATTAGGATTTTTTTGCTTGTTAGATATGTAATACTTCAGTGCACTTAAGTGTCTCTTGAAAGTCCTCCTCATTTATGGTTGAATTTATAATTTCCATTAGTGCAACGTGAGTCTTACATCCACAAAACTGGCAGCAGACACTTGAATATTTATAGACTGCAGTAGCTCCAGATAAACTTAATATTCTATATTTACACAGCACTGATCTAAAGGACCAACAAAACACTCCAAGGGTTTTCTTCTTTGTATTGTATCAGTATTCAGATGAACTGCCTCACTGATAACATAATTTATGTTATTGTGGCTGCTGCAGATAACCTTAGCTTCTGAGTAAGAATACATGGTTACAAGGAAGAAATGCTGTGGTTGCTGGAGTCAAATACGAAAAAATAAAAGCCTTTGCTATATTCTTATACGTCATGCATGCCTTGCCATATCTCTCAGGAAGTCTCACTTGTATTTTCAGATACAGATGGAGTACTATCTGTTTATATATCACTGTGTATTTATCTACTGCTCTTCTAAAGAAGTCCTTAAAGCCTGAAACCATTGCCATCCTTCACAGTTATTCTGAAAGCACAATTCTCACTGAGATTGCAGAGGATGAGACCAGCCTTTCCTTCCACTACATCAGTTTAAAAAACTAGTAATTCACACATTTAACAAGTTTTATGTGCCAAGTAATGGAATTCAGTGTTGGGATAGAACACTCGAATTGCATGTGAGAAAGCATTTAAGGATAGATGTGGGTTTTAGTGTTGTGATTTATTTCGTTTTGCTTGGTTTCTTGGGTTTTTTAAGTGATTCTTGGCCTGATGATAAACTCACATAATTTCAATAGAGTGGGTCAATCCTTCCTAAAATGTATCTACATCTGAAAAGCTCAGGGTTTCAGGTTTTATCCAAAAACACATTTCCAGAATTGGATCACAGCTATCCATATTTGCAAGGTTTACTCTGTGACTGCCTTTTTTTAAGGGTCAGTAATTTCTGCGATAGGGTTTCACCAGTACGAATACGTGGTCCAAGCTGTTAGTTGTCCACAGAAAACCCTAGAAATCAACTGAGTCAGTAGGTAAAAGAAGCCCAGGAAGATTTTAGCAATGGCTATTAGGACCCTGCGGGAAAAGATATTTACAATTGCCCAAGAGGACATTTTATAAGGGTAAAAAGGGTCATTGCCAAGACTGCTGTTAAGTTTCACAGAAGACCTTCAAGATTCCCTTTCTTTTCTAGAGCCAAAACAATTAGCAGGAGGTCTGGAGTCTGGAGCTTGAAGATGGAACTTGTCCTTGCCAGGCACTTTCCATCAAGAAGAAAAAAGTTCTGCTGTGTGATCAAGCACAACATACATTCCCAAGGTAGGAAGAAAGCTTCCCTGACACTCACTTCCTTGGTGTCACTTCACAGCCTCTGGACAAAGAGACACAGTTCATGGTTCAACTGATTCCTTTCCTCCCTGCATTTCTGGGCAATTTCTCAGTGATCATCTGGGTTTTGTTTCCATGGGTCAGTCCTGCAGGCACCTAGAACTGGAGCTACCTTCCATGTAACATTTAAAGGGCTTGTTTCACCAGACCACACTACTCAGCACACAGAAATTTCCCAAAACTGTATCATCTCAGACATTCTGGTCTTAGTACAAATTTGTATCTTTCTTTCACTTTGTTGCCTTTCAATTGCCCCTCCACATCCACAAAGAAGAAAAATAAAAGATGTTTTTGCATTTATCTTTAAATTCCTGGGTGGTCCCCCTCCTAATTAGTGAGCTCTTAGTCTTACTCCTTGATCTACAAGCCCCTGTGATGCACTGGCACCTCCTCCTTCACCACACCAGCCAATTCAGCACTGAATAGTCTGTAAAATCTAAGACATTCTGTCTGCACAGCACTGCCATGGCTGTGACAGAGTATCTGTACACACAGAGCCCAGGATAACGCACCTGAAAGCTTTTGCAGTGCTAAGAATAGGGTTTTGTGGCTACACTGCTTCTAGAAGGATGACATCTCTTTTGCCTTCTGACTGTGTCCCCATCTCACACATCCCATGCATTAATCAGAACTTGGGGAATATTCATTGTTAAGTGGTGCTTCAGTGTTAAGTGAAAGTGCATTCAGCAAAGTGAAAAAAAAAAAAAAAAGGCACACCAAAATACAAAAATATAAATCTCAACTGCATTATCTACCTGTAGTCTGTATTTCCAACTGTGGACCAGGAGATCTATTCTAAATATCTCTCATCCTCAGCTTTCCCAATAGCTAATATTTTAGCCAGCAGAAGAGTAAAATTCTTGATAACGTCTTAGTGATGTCTTGATAAAAAATAGTTAAGTACAAAACCCCATCATATATACCTCCAACCTAGGATGGCTGTACAGTAGTGAAGGTTTTCTTGAAATACCCTGCCCTGCCCCAGAGCACCCACGCTCCAGAAAGTGACTACACACACGCTGCAGCTTATGTCAACCCCCTCTGCTGGTATTGTGCTGCTGCCCCAACACATGGAACACCAAGGCAAAACAACCTTCCCCCAGACAAGCTGTGCCAAGAATCAGGAAGAAGGAAACACATCCGACTGAGTAGACGGCCAGAGATTAATCACTGAACAACCAGTAAGTTGCCAAGATCGTGGCCAGTTTTCCGGACCTTGCCCAAGAAGGTAGATAGTTTCTGTTTGCCACCTTCTGTTGATTGTAGGCCACACTTGATCCCAAATTCAAGGCTTTAATAAGTCTCTAAGGCCTTTAATTAGGCCCGGAATGATTTAGGGGAGACTCTATAGAGGACAATAGATTTGTATTTCTGTAGTACCACAGACTTCCAGTTAAACATCACCACCCTCAGTGTCAGCCATCGGAAGGTGATGCATTATTGCTCTCCTCAGGTGGGTCACTGATCTGACTCCAGCTCCTCAGGCCAAATCAAAGTCATTCTGCTTACCTATTTTAATGAGTTCAGCACACACCTATTAACTATCTATCCCTCTTCTGTAGGGATTCATATTAAAATCAATGCAAAATATATACCTAACATTCACAACTGACTATTACATAGGGTTTTTTATTCCTAAGTAGGAAATCAGTGTTTGCAACAGGCCTATTGATTTGTGTTCATCAGTGTGGGCATTAGTCTCCTGCTGACCTGCATTTTTAATTGCCTTTGCTGACTTGCAGTGGATTTGGCTCCCCATGGTAACAACGAGGTTCATTGTTAAGTACTGCAAAGCACAACTAAAGTAGCAGAGAGCAGGACTTGCCTGAGGGGTGCTTCAGAGCATTAGCATTACAAGTTTGCAAAGAATAGGGTTTATACAGGTCCACTGAGATTGTAAGGTTTAAACAAAGAAACAGACACTATAACAGATACTCACTACAGCAGAGTTTTCCTTTTTTTTTTCCCTCTTTCTTCCTGTTTGCCTTGACAGTAGAACTTGTACAGTAGGGAAGCAGAATACAAGTAATTTGTTTACATTTTCTTAAAAATTCCCCAGAAACTGTCAGGAAACAAAAACCTGTCACACCATTAATCCACAGCACCACATACCACATGCCTCTAACGTCTGTGCAATCTATACAGAAGAACCTAGAATCTACACAGAAGAATAAAGTTCTTCTGAACAACTACTCCTAAAACGTGTATTTTTTAAAGATGGAGAGGGATTTCCCCTCAGTTCCCTCATTGTAATGACAACAATAATTTCTGACCCGTGGTAGCAGCTTCCAGGGACTCATCTCTCAGCGCCCATGGCAAGCTAGTGATGCAGCTACATAAACCTGCGTCTTCCCAGCTTCCTTTACCTGTTAGGTATGAGCTGAGCAGGTGGATCACTCCCTTCTCCACCCACCACCTCTTTCAAAGGAGGCACAAGCCCACTTGCCTCCCCTTTTCTCCTGCGGCCACAGAGCTGGGAGAGAGACAGAGAAGGCAAAGCACTGAGGCTTCAGAATTAGCAGGCAGCACTTGCACGCTGCTGTGCTCCCCAGCCAGTGCAGCCTGCTTTGCCACTTGGGCATATTGGCTGGATCAGGGACTGAGAACCTCAGCTGGGACGTGTGCCTGGTCCTGCAAACTCCTGCAAACTTACCCAGCCCCCGCTGGCTCCAGGGCATCCAGAGCTGTCCATCTTTACTCAGCATACCCTCCTGAGTAGATACTAGCAGGTCTCCACCTCTTTCCCTGTTAGACAAAGTTTTTAATAGCTTAGTGTGCTTTTGGGCCTTGGGAAAAACAGGCCTAGCTGGCAGCACAGAAATACATTAATAGTTCATGAACTGTTCTCTTAATGGCCTTTGGAATTGCCTCCAGAGATGCTTCATTTCTGCCATGGTTCGTACCCTGCTTACTTTCCATTTCAGCCTCCTTTGATGTAGGTCCCTCCAGTCAGACAGAAGAATATAAATTAAGTCAATTGTGAGATACTCACTATTAATACCATTAAACTATACAAATATGTCCATTAGCCACATGCACTATTAGTATTAAGGCATGCCTGCTCATGGGAACTGCTATGGAATGAGAGAGGTGTGAATTTATAACTTTTTCCACACACAACTTTTCCCCTGAGTAAGGTCTCGCTGTTACACAAGGCACACACCTGCAAGAAGAAGCTAAGCAAAACCTCACCAGAGTGCTCAGTCTAGGTTAAAAGTGGGAACAGCACTACATTTGTCATCCTGCTCTGCCAAAATCCAGGTTCTGTCATTCATTCTGATACAAAGAGCACGCAATTAAAAATACCAGTCACTGGCATAGCTCAGCAATTTGGAGAACATTTTTTGTTACAGTTCAGGAAACTGATTTGCAAGTAGTGCTACATGCAACAATCACTACTATTTTGACTGAACCGTAGACTGCATTTCACCAAATGTTAACTGTTAAGGTCGAAAAATCAAGATTGCACCTTTGTCACATGAACAACAGAGGAAATACTGGTGCTCAAAACTATCTCTTTTGGTCCCGAGCCAAGTCACCATCTAAATACTACACACTTAAAAAATTAGAGCCATGCTCATAAATAGTATTTTAAACACAAAGTCCTTCTGAACATTAATCACTTTAAACGTCTTTCACATGAAGAGGGTAATGCACAGAGGCAGAAAGGATTTTCCATTCTTGAGTTTAGAAGATTCAGAAGTGGAATTGTCTTGCATATAAAGCTCATTACCCTGGATCCCTCTGGGAAAAACGAGGAATATATTTGCATCATGATAATGTTTCTGGCCTCAAAAAAATATTTGCACTCTCCATTATTACTGGCATACTAAAGAAACCTGTTTTATTGCTGACAAGCCTTTTTCCAATAAAACTAGATCACCAATGCTAATTGTAATTACACACATTATGACAGCTTCTAAAAGCCTGGCAGGGAAAGCTCTCCCACCGCTTCCTAAACCTCTGCAGAGCTACGGCAATTTGCATCAGCAGGGCATCTGCCACATGGAATTGCACTTCCTGAGCAGCACTGCTCCAGAGATGCTGGATGACAGTCCGGGGCCATTAGCTGTTCCCAGAGTGAGGGCTGGCAACCCACGGGAGCTGCCCAAACTTCTGGGCTCCCTCCTTCCCGTCAGCTCCCACAGCAATGGCCTTCCTGGGTGTTCTCCCACAGGAACTCGTGCTGCTGGCACACAGGGCCGACAAGAGCAAGGCGGGTAGCTGTGGAACAGCTGACCCAGCTCCTGGTGTCAGCCCACAAAGCAATTTAGAGCCAAAAAAGCTCTGAAAGGATAACACAACATTAACTACAGTAACCCATTTGTAGACACAGGCTTTCAGGAAGAATGCTCTTAACTGAGGGCAAATTACTACCACCTACACATGGCAATTTCAGGTATATTAACTTCCTTGTTTTCCTCATCTCTCCCAGCTGTTTCCTCTATTTTTGCATGCCCACATCGCAAGGACGTGTAATTTCTATTTGCCCATCTCCCCTTTCCATCTCCTCTACTTCCTTGCAGATTTGCCAGCGGCACAGAGTCTGCAGACACTCTCATCTTCAATGGACAGACTCCAGAGGGAATTCAGAGTAAGAAAGGAAATTAATTAGGAGTTTCACTTATCCAGGAAGCGTTCAAATGTAGAGCAGCTGGAGGCAACTCACTGTTTTGACTGGGCTGTCAAAATGTGCAAATCACTGTGCTTGTTTATTCATTCTCTCCTTACCCTGCCCCTGTTCCATCCCACTAGGGATGCTACACGAGAAATATTTGGTTGTTTTTTTTTTTTTTTTTTAAGGAATTTTTATCTTTCTCAAAAATTTCTGGACCAGCACTTCAACTGCTGGATCAAGTACTGTTTACAGATCTTAGGAGCAGTAATATCAGCAAGCTCCTTTCCTCTTCGTTCTTAGGAAAACCTAGCACACCAGTTTTGCATATCATTTAACTCGGCATTTTATTTATTAATCTTTGTATTTGGGAAACTTGATGCTGAGTTCCTGAATTCAAGATGCTGATATAACAACATGTGGCAAAGATGTATAGTAACTTTATTTACTCTGCTGCACCAGAGCATACTCCAAATGTGTAGCAGGACTCTCACAAACATAAGGGGAGACAAAAGCTTCTTAAAGCAGAACACCAGAATCTAACACTCAGAGTTACGGGGTGTGTCTGCCACTTTCCCAGCCTGCTGTGCAAAGGCACATAAGGGTATGAGCACCCATCCCCGTGCTCTGGTGATGTGGTCGGAGACGGGATTAACAGTTGGAAGGGTGCATCCCCCTCTTACTCTCTGTCCCTCAGCTCTAGCCTGCTCGTGTGTGCTGTCCCAAAACTATGCTTTTGGATGTAATGTGAATCTTGTGATTGGACCAGAAGGTCATGAGCTTGTGAGACTTTTTCCCACCATCTGTGCTGATTAAATGTAAAAGCACTGCCTCTCATGCACTGTGCATGACGCAGAGGGACGATGTCCTAGAAGAGCTGAGCTGTTCTGCCATTCTCAGTTTGGAACTGGCCAGTGAACTCATATGACAGATTATTAACTTGGGGAGCTCACACACCTGTGAGAGAGAGCTGAAAGCAAATTCATTAACCTTATTTGAACTGATACCTGAAACTTAAGTGTTCTCTCGCAGCAAGTAACACTCTTAGCTTGGCCTGTAATGACTTGACTTGTTTCAGTACATAAACTGGTGATAAAACCAGTTGTCTGAGTTATACTCAATACCTTAGCAGTTAAGAATCCTAACAACTGCCTTTATGAGATACATTGATCAACAAATGCACTGCATGAAATCCTTTTAAGTTTTTTTCAGAGCCTTCGGGCTCAGTCTGCATTAAGCTTAATCTTGTGACTAAATCCTGCCCCTTTCCACTGCACTGATTGAGAGGGAGCACGATTTCATCCTTTGGCCACTTGGCTCCATCAGCATGCCCTCCCCAGCAGGTCACTTCACACACAGGCTGGACATGCTAAAGGGGACAGAGCAGCACACGAGTCGTGGGCCACGTGGGAACAGTATCCTACGGCTGAGAAGTGACAAGTGTTAGATTCTGAATGTAAGAAACACCACGAACTTTGTGCTTTTGAAGAACTAGGACATAAAAGGAGCATGAAGATAACCATTTAAAGGACATAAACAAACTTTATCACCACAGCCTAAATGCTGCTGGAATCTCACAGGAGGAGTGGGGTACGTTGGATGGATCATGATGGGAATGGACATCTGTTGTCAGTGATGTTTTCTATGTTTGCTGTGCCTGCTCAAGTTCCCCCTCTGCCTAGATGACTTCTGCAGAGACAGAGAAGTGAAGTTTTGTTCTGGGCTGCACAGCAACAAATTTGGGTAGCAGTACTTTGCCACATAACTGGAATTTGAACATTCTTTGAGGAACTGACTGAAATACCTTCTGAAACATGAAGGTAAGCTTCAAATCCAGGCAAAGTCAAGCGTCAAACAAAGAGACAAATCCTGCCCAACACAAGGTCTGATAGAAGCATTCACTACTGTGTATATCTAGGGTAAAACAAGGAATTCCAGTTACGAAAATATTTATCTCAGAGACTTTGATGTCACGTCAACAGATGTCAGATACTGCTCATGTTGTAAAGCCTACTGCATCAGTTATCAAGGTCTCTCATTCAATTTAAAAAATGAGAATTAACACAGTAATCTGTTTCCTTCTCTCACCATTGTGGGTATATGTTGTGATTGCTGCTAACTGATGTAAAACATGCACCTCATACCTTGATCTCTCCCTGTCTGACTTTCTCTGATTTACACACAGATTGAAGGTGCATCAGACATGTTCACAGCAATCAGTACAACAGCTGCCCTGACTGGGGACTCTAAACCTCACCAGACACAAATGATGCATCCACAGGCACCACACGTAATGCTGTGTATTTCTCTGAAATGTAAAACCTTCATCATTCTTTCTCAACTGGAACTAAAAAATAGTTGCAATATATTTAAGAGACACTAGAGGGAAGCCAAGATGTCTCAACAGCCCTCTCTAATAATAATGCCTCAACAATTAATGTCTCTAATAATACTGCTTGCAGTCCTAAACCCTAAGTTATAACCAAGCATCCTTAACATGGTGTAGAAAATACTGGTTATACTTACTGTACTTCAAGATGCCAAACAAATTATTAATTTACAGGATGGCTCTGCTGTTTCTTTTCCACTGCATGCTGTGATGCTCCATGTTTTTTCCTCTAGGTGCTCCCTTGGTGATGCCAAGAGCCTGGCACTTTCACAGTTGTGACACTTGACAGTAATCTCTTGAAACATTCAGACAGTGTGATAACTTGCTAATATACACAGTAAATACAAGTGGTGAATATGCTGGTGTGTTTTCTTCCTTATTTACTGTTTGTTGCCAGTTGCCCTGGAAGCTTCTACTGTGGACATAATTTTTTTTGCTGTTTTTTCAATACCCATCACACTGATAGGGCTACCAGAATCTCCAGTTAAACCTCTCAGTGTGTGCCTTCACCAGCAGTACAAAAAGGACTCACTTTCACCCAGAGTGCAGAAGTAAGTCAGAAGCAAATATGGTCTGAACAACTGGTTTATATCCCTGCTCTGAACTGCAGTGATCAGGCACAAGGCTTCACCAGAGCACACCAAAAACTGGTCAAGTGATTAACGTCTCCTTAAGTCCCCCTTTCCCCTCTCTCAACTTCTTACGTGGCCACCCAGGTTTGTTCCCAAACAAGCAGCTGTTTACCCCACTGTCACTGTCCCCAGTCTGGCTGACTTCATATCCTTCATATCCATGTTGTTTTACAACAGGGGTGCCCTGGAACTTTCTCCCCTGGCTGTCAGTTCTGTGAAACCAGTACTGCTTTATTTTGCCCATGGCATACTTCAGTTTCTCATCCTGCTGTCTGTTTGGAAGCAAAGCAAATCAGGGCCAGCCATCCACACATTTACCTTAACATATCTGTTTATCTTCACTCCCCAGCAAAAGGGGTAACAAAACAAAAACAAAAAAAACCATTTGATATACAAAATAAGCTGATGGTAACACAATGCCAAAAATAGCTTATTATGTTAAGTGCAAGGGAGAAAAGCCTTTATATAAAGCTTGATTGCAACAACATTTCAATTTACCAGCTTAAATACAAGACTTGCATTAAAATATTTCTTCAGATACATCTCTTGCTCTAAGGTGGTTTTTAAATTTATATACACACATCCAGTTGTAACACTTGACAGTAGTCTCATGAAGCATTCAAAGAGTATAACTTGGTAAGTACACACTGTAGATATGAGTGCTTAATGTATGTATGATTTCTTCCTTCAAGGGTTTGCAACATTTTGTTGAGTACTAGCCTCAGACAGGTGACCAGCCACCTGATACAGTATAATACCCCCAAGCCCTTCCTCAAGTCCCACAGTCTACGCTTCCAAAGCTCACTGGATCCAGATGGTGTTGCCTCTTTCTGGTCTGCGAGACTCCACTGTCAGTTCTCCAAAAGTAGAGAAAAACTGCTCCATTTCCTTCTGCAGCATATCATTCCTCTTCTCGGCATCCTCCTTCGCGCGCTCTGCGTTACGCATTTTGATCTCTACCATTGTGAACTTCTTCCGCTCTTGATCCAGCTCTTCATGCAGGGCCATCATTTCCGTCTCCAGGGTGAGATTTCTCTGCTCCAAGCTGCATGAACGAAATAAAAGCAGACAGCTCCTGAGCAGAACTCCTCACTCACTCAAGCAGAAACGCACACCACCAACAAATCTGTACATGTCTTTTCATTTATAAAGCTTAGACTGAATTTCTCATAGGCATATCTACAAACCGTGGCTTCATCAAAGAAATGTTCTCACAGGACAACCTCTTCGGTAGCTTGTTAAAAAAATGCCTTTGTCCCTTTGGTAGCCAATTTAGAAAACGCCTTTGAATAGCAAAAGGCACAGAAACAAACAGCTCCATCTAATTCTCCAGGAGTAGGCTAACTATTCCTTTTACTTCTGGAAGTGTTGACAGCTGGCTGCTGCTAGTTGCAGCAGTGTCACCCACAAAGTCAGAACAGTGGCCTGAATGCCTTTGTTTCACAGCCAGTCTCCTGTCTTCAGCTGATCTGCCTGCTGTATCTACTTGCCAACATGGACCTGCATGTATCTGTGCAGGTGAAGTCATGAAGTCCAATAAAGCGAGTACAAGGTCCTACACCTGTGTCATAGCAGTCTCAGGCACACCTACAGGCTGGGCAGAGAAGAGATTGAGAGCAGCCTGGCTGAGAAGGACTTGGGAGTGATGGTTGGCGAACAACTCAACATGAGCTGGCAATGTGTGCCCACAGCCCAGAAAATCAACCGTGTCCTGGGCTGCATCCAAAGCAGCATGGCCAGCAGGGTGAGGGAGGGGATTCTTCCCCTCTGCTCTGTCCTAGTGAGACCCCACCTGGAATACTGTGTCCAGCTCTGGTGCCCCCAGCATAAGAAGGACATGGAACTGTTGGAACAAGTCCAGAGGAAGACCATGAAGTTTTAAGAGGACTGGAGCACAGNTTTGGAAGAAATTCTTTACTGTGACGGTGATGAGGCACTGGCACAGGTTGCCCAGAGAAGTTGTGGATGCCCCATCCCTGGCAGTGTTCAAAGACAGGCTGGATGGGGCTCCGAGCAAGCTGGTGTAGTGGGAGGTGTCCCTGCCCATGGCAGGGGGCTTGGAACTGGATGATCTTTAAGGTCCCTTCCAACCCAAACCATTCTACGATTCCATAGTGTTGGTGGTACTGAACACACATCACACATATTAAACCCTCTATGAAGTGCTCTACTACACTGCACACTGTGCTGAAAATACTGATGCAGGTGAAAGACTGCAACACTCTGTGTGCTGCACTTTGACTGGCAGCTGCTGCTGCCAGCAGCTCTCACGTTGTGATCTATGACTTGCAGTGCCAGAGGTACCAGCGCACAGAGCTGCTGTCCAAGAGGTGAGAACAGAAAGTCCCGAACAGCTTGACTGAAGAACCTTTATTACAAAGAGAGCACATTCAGCTCTGCACTGCTGAGTGCACTAATTAATGGTAAAAGCCCAGACTTCGAGGTTATTCACTGATCATTACAACCACCCACCCCAGCAACCTTGCTCTGTATGAGCAGAGTCTGCACCATCTGTAGACAAAGACCTCCCTTGCCTTTTTTTAACATGAATGAGCTGTGAAGGAAAGGCTCAGCAGCAGAGCAAAGACAGGACCGTGAGCAAGATCAACTCCCAGATACCGCATTTCCTCGTTTCTCAAGAGGAATGAGGACTGGAAAGGACTCCAGCAGTCTCCCCAGTCCCAAAAACTACAGGTGGAATATGCCACAACATTGCTTTCACTGAAACGTGACTCAGTTGCCTTTCTCTGGAGAACAGGCATGAACTAACGGGAACACTGTGAGAGCCTACTGATTCTGTTAATTAGATTTTATACAGACACTCACAAGGTTCTGGCTTTACTTTTGACACCAACAGGATAGCGTGTCACAACCATGGCAAACAACTGCTCTGAAACAAACTCCTCTGGGTCACAGTATCACTGAAGCAATATCAGCACTGAAAGATGACAAACCCATTGGCATGCACTTAGTGAGCGACACAGTAGTGACTGCAGCTAGTTCAAGTCACAAGAAGGAAAACCTGGATTTACTCTGCAAAAGGCAGTCAGATGGCAGAGCACCGAACCATCTTACCTTTTTATCCTTGTCTCATATTCTAATTTTTGCTTGGCCATCTCTTGCTTCAAGCTGGACACCAGGCTGTGCAAAGCACTGTGGTTGTTGGTACTGTTGGGCACAAACGTTTCACTGTTATCGCTGCTGCTGGTGGCTCGGCTGCTATGGCCCCCCACACTCCTCCTGTCGCTTTTGTTCTCATAGTCACCCGGGTTAGAGAGCTCTTCGTGTGGTGGCCCATCCAGCACAGAGTCTTCAAAGTTACCCGCATAAAAGTCCTGCTCAGGGCAGGTGGTGGTGGATGAGCGACACGAGTTGGAGTGCTCCGGCAGGGATATTTCACACGAGGACGTGGACCAGGTGGCACTGTCCACACTCTGTTTGTCATCAGAGTTCACCATAGAGAACTGCTGGTGGACATTGTCATAGGTGGAAAGCCTGTTGTGCTGGCCTGACTCACCCACTGACGGCTCCTTCTGCTTGTTGTCCCTCAGAGTGACGTAGCCATTGGGCACCCAGCCCGGGCTCCGGCTGCCGAGGGTGTTGCTGTGCCCGTCCGTGCTGGACACGCCCATCCGCACGCCTCCGTTCTGCACACTGTGTGTCCCCATCTTGGTCACCGGCCCTTTCAGGGACGACGTTCTCCTGGTTTGCAGGGAGCAGTTTGGTAAGGTCTGGCTCTTCTCCGGGCCCTCCACAGAGCTGCTGAAGGACCCGTTGGTGACTATGCCGCTACCTTTATTAAAAGCAGGATTTTTTTTCACCATGAGTGGCGGGCTCCTGGTGACATCTGGTTTCTGGATGCTGTTCCTGGGGCTATTTGTCTTGCTGCCTGGCAGAGCAGTTGGAGACTCACAGTCCATGCTTCCCCTTTGGGGAGACTCGGGCGTGTCCCAAGAGCAGCGCCTCACTGCCGTCTCCTTGGTATTGTTGTTCTCTTTGTTCTGTAGCTGCCCTGCAGTGGTTTTCTTTGGAATTTCGTTGTTGTTGTTGCACACCTCAGGTCCCATCTGAGTGTCTACATCCTTGGGAAACAGCTCTTCATGTTTGCTAATCATCACTGACATGAGCTGCTGGACTACTACCGTACCTGAAAGGAGACACCAAGCACATGGTTGTAAATGGCCTGTTTTGTTTAAGGCATAAATATACACTATCTGCCAGATTCCACAAATACTTATACAAACATTGACACAATGCATCCATCTGTATAACACCCAGAATGTTTAACAAGGCTGAAGTGCCTCTTGGCTACAGGGCCACATCAGCACTACCTCTTCCTTCCATCACACCGAGCCAGCAAGGCCTCACAGACCCCGAAAAACAACGGGAACACTTGCAAAGAAGTTGTTACCGTGACAGTAACTGCATCCCATGAAGGCCACAGGAGGAGATAATGAGCAGAACATGGTAACATCATTCTAAATTATGTCTTTCCACTCAGTGTGGTGAACATTTTAAAAACAAAGTCTCATTCCGGCACAGTACTCGTGTTCGGCAGTTTAACAGCAAATGGGCAGGCAAGGGATTTGCGCTGCTGGAACAGACATTTTAGTCTTCTGAAGCAGAACAGTGCAATAATGAGACAGAATTAATTTAATGTGAATGCCTTTAACCACTCCATGGTGAGACTATATGCAGCTAGAGAACTATGCCACATTACAGCACACTGTGGAAGTAATGCAGGACCACAGCTTGCTCCTTCCTGTAATAGATGGTCACCTTTCCTCTTAAAGAACGGCCCCTTGGTGTGCACACCACTTGACTGCACTGTAATTTACATGCTGGCATTTAGAACTGGACTTGGCATGATAAAGATGTGCAACTCTTTTGCTAAGCAGACCCTCATTAAGGATTATTAAGAATATTTCAGGAACAAGGTCAAGGTAGTTATAATAACCACCTCATTTTTAAACTGCTAAAAAGCTTTCGGAGGCATGCTGTGCTCTTCTAATCAATAAATTCCCACTGCGAAAATCATTTCACATCAACTCCTTTGTAATACTCTGGATTTTATATCCCACCCTTTTAAAATACAAGTACCAAGAGTCAATTCAATGTGGGTATTCAACATCTTTTTCAGATGTCCTCACTTGTTTGTTTGCTAAGGCAAAATGATACATAAGAACCAGGCAGTAGGAATATTCACTTAGCTACTCCCATGGCACACTTAGCTGCATTCCTTCTGAGAGCACTACCTGTTACGTGCAGCACTTTACTACAAACATTGCATTGTCCTCAGGCAACTTTTATGACTGCATTTGACAGAAAAAACTTTCCCTATGGCTGGAATTCTCAAGAAAATCTCTGCTGAATCAAACAAAACCGACCCCTCATCCCCATCACAAAGATACGGCTCCCTATGGCTGCATGCTTGATTTTGAACAGTTGTGCAAGAAAAGCACTCTGTATCTTCCAAAAAGCAAAGAGAAATGACGAAGGGTTGGCCATGAGCAGCAATCAAGGTGTAGTCTTTGTTTAAAGTCCCCACATATTTAAGTATGTGTAGCCCAATTGCAAACCAGCACTTATGTCTTATGCCAAATCTTAAAGCTGTGCTTAAAAGAGATCATAAATCTGTCGAATCAAACCTGTTCATTAGTTTAAAAAGTGTATGTGTTTTTCTACAGCAAATGTAGTATCCATCTCATTTCGTACAGCAGGCACCACCATTTTAATTCTAGGGCTGCTGATAAGCAGGCTGGAGAGCTGCTCAGACAGTATTCACAGATTTCATACACGATTTGGAAATGCCATGTTTCTGTTCACAACAACATAGTCATTGTGGTAAGAATTAAAGGGAAGAAGGAGGAAATGAAAGACTTCAGAAAAACAAGTAAACAAAAAATGTGTACGGGGAATTGTGTCTAGGAAGAGAAAAAGCATCATATTCACAGGAAAAGAGTAACTCCATGTACTCTCAAATCAACTATGAAAACTGCATTTTTTGAGTTTTGGTAATATTTTCAGTGCAGTCTGTGTACAGCCCTAATTTTCGAGCAAGCTGAGTAAATCCTACACATTAAACAAAACATGTCTGATGGCAGAAAAGGCATCGTGTACTTCAGGAAGAGTTAAAGTCACAAAGACTACGACTAGAAGGAAGTTACAGGAGAACACATACACGTCCATATTTTTATCTTCATCATAGCAAAATGCCACGGCTGGACATGGCTGTAAGTGAGAGCATGCAGCTGGGAAATTGATTCCTGTTGTTCAGGAAGGCATGTAATATCCAACTGCCTCGCGGGGGTTCTACACGGGTCACTGCAGTGTGAACCTGTACTTCTCCTTGTCCTCAAGAACCACAGGTGAAATATTAACTGCACTCCAACTGCATGTGCTGAGTAAGAACACGCCATGTTTGCAGGAAGTTTTGAGAGAGAAGGTCCCTGTTTACTGAAGTTGCCAGGGCAGAACAATCTCATGCAAAGTCTGTTGGCAATGCTGCACATTTCAGTACATTTCACAGTAACCTGCAAGATTTAACCCAAAAGCTCATGCAGGTTGAAAACTTCTGTCTCTATGTAACAGATACATAGAACTTACTGCACATGCTGCATGGACTTGTACATGCTGGTAATAAACCTAAAAACCTTTCTTCTTTTCCCTTACAAGTTATGTACAGTAAGCTCACCTTCCATGATAGTCAGAGGATCTTCCACTTTGGGGCGCAGGATGTTGGGGCCAAAAACTGTAGCCAGGTTTTGCACGCTCATTTTGTTTACGCCTGAATATGACTGGACTTCATCAAGGAACCTGTGGGGAAGAAAGAGGTCCTTAAGGAACATGTAAGGAAGAAAGAGGTCCTTGAGGAACACGTAAGGAAGAAATTAAAGAAAAAAAAAGTCAAAGCATGTGATTGTTCCTTAACATAGTTTAAGTACTGCATTCCAAACGTAAACAAAGCCAATAACTGGAGTTAGAAATGGGAAAACCAGTGTCCTACCAAGACAAAGAATATACTCCTACTTTCTTGCACTCCTTGCCTGCTTATGAAAGAAAAGTCACAATCTTGATAGAGCTAATTACTAATTAGTCATGCAGTAAACCTACAGTTTTAGTACCTTCACTCGAGTTCACCAGTCTTCCAAGTGTGAGTAATGTTTTTCCTTCAGGGCACATACACAGACAGGTCTGTCTGTCAGCTCACACCTATAAATACCATTGTGATATTCTTGCAAGAGCACTTACCTACAGATATATTTCAGCAGATTGTAATTGACAGCTGGCAGGCTCTTCACTTGCTTCACCAGTTCTTTCAGGCCCTTTAAGAGGTTTAAGGAAAAATAAAGAGTTAGTAGGCATAGTTTTTTCGTATTTTATCAGAGATTTATAAAAAAAAATGTCAGCAATTCCAACTACAAGACAAAAAACACAACACTGAAACTGCAGCATTAAATACAGGTTATGATCAGAACAGCTTGTAGAACCCATTTTGGATTTGGGGAACAAGGGTTAGCTCTGGAAAAAAATGAACAAGAAAATAAATATCTTGGTTTCATCATGTCTTTTCTTTTTCTTTCAGTCATTCTTTTGTTTTTGACCAGCAGCTCCACTCCTTCTGCTGATAACAAGGCTTCCAGGAACAGTTCTGGCTTGAACTAGCTGACATTTCTTATAAGAAACTACTTGGTTATTTTACCCAATACAGGTCCATACTAGATTCTGACTAATAAATGACTCCTGATTTAACAGCAAGAGTTGAACAGCAGCCATCAAGACCGTTCCTTTTATAGTTCAGAATCTAACCCACGAAAATGTAAGTCTCTTCCATGCAAAACGGAAGCTATTGACTACAATGATGTTTACTTGAACTCGATTCAATGACATGCAATAAATACAGCTAAGGTTATGCTACACACCTTTATTCAGAATTCCAAAGGACCCAGGTGGCAAAAATTTTCGCCCAAAATCTTCTTCAATTAATAGATGCTCATTTAAATTAGAACAACCACCAGCTTCTCTCCTCCTGAAAACTGGAACAACCTTTTATTTCATCTTACTCGAGCTACCAACTCACCGTTTCTTCTTCCTTGCTGAGCATTTTGGCACAGGAAAGAAAATCTTCGTATTTTGCATATGGTACAACTGGTTCTGGGAGCTCCCTTAGGTACAGCTTGAGCAGTGAAGCCACTGTGTGCACATCTGTGTTGCTGTTGGGGGGGAACACAAGAAGTCACTAATGTGAATCAGGATGATACTGTGAGACTGACAGGCTAAAACCTGCCACATTTCCATTGTCACCCCACATTTTACTCATCAGCAATATATATATTCACAAACCCAACCTGTAATCTGGTTTTTGTTGGATTTTCTTGTCCTATAAAGAACTCAGGATACCCACAGGCAAATGTCTGTCAACTCTAGTGATTTATTACCATAAATAATTACACATAAGGCCCTGTTTGCAGAGACAGGTATGGAGGAGATAGATCCTGGCTCTTGCTGACAAGCACCTCCCTTTAGACATGCAAAATTCATCTTAAATGACGCTTTTCATTTTCACCTGAGCCAGAAACCAGGCATTACATTTACACAGTGGGGATTATTCTCCTACTAGAGATGGACCCAGTTTCCAAAACATGCCCAGCATGTCTCAATTCCAGTGTATCACCACCTCCTCTGTTATCAGTATTCAGGAAGCAGGTTTTAAAGGAAACCATATATACCACAGCTGTTTAGCTGAAGTCTACCGACTGGAATTACAGCTCTTTCCCTGACATGCATCTTTTTCCTGTGAGCTTCCACAAAATGACTACTGTGCCTTTTAGCTGTACTCTTAACACTGAAAACCTGCATATACTTTACACTCAGAACCTCAAATCCCATCCTCGTCGCCAAAAAATGTCGTGGTTTGAGCTGGCTACGTGCCAAGCCCCCACGAAATCTGTTATTTCCCAGGGAAATGAGTTTTAGCTCTATCCTGTACCAAGTAAGCTGAGGCACCAAACAGAAAACATCTGAATGCTTGCACAACAGGTAACAAACATCACAGGGCCTGATACAAGATGTGCTTTCCCATAACTGCATTTGCAGAAACTTCAGGATTTTTTGGATATAGCTAGTAGGAGCCTCAGCTGTTTATCAGGCACACTAAAAGTCAGCACACAGGGAGAAGGATCGAAATCACAAGTTCAGAGTATGCAGTCACACTTGGCTTCAATGTTTCTGTGGTGTGTAAAGTTACACTCTGTTAACTCAGGAGTACTTATCTGAAAATAAGTAGAAATTAGATATAAGGCACAAGTCAGCATGAAGAAATCTCTCTTGCATTATGTCTGGCTCCATCTCTGGGTTTAGCTACTCAGGCATTTATTCAAATCCTTACTGGAATGTTCTACATGCTTTCCCTGGTTCAGATAAAGACTTGCACTGCAAGCTGCTATCTTTCACTCTCATTTCTGAAAAATCAAAGAAAGGGACACTAAATTTTGCTCGTTTCACTAATAAGAAACAGAAAATGCACACACGCCTACAATGTGATTATGGATTTTCTTTTTCTTTGAAGACTTCACATGTGGAGTATTTTTTTAAACTCACAGTGTTGCAAAGGGGACCACTGGTACTTGATGCACTTAAGCTTTGCTAGAGGTATGTTAATCATTATTTTGGAATAATCTGTTAAAACAGTAATGGCTTTTACTAAGTTAAAACTTAACAAGAATGGTGGGAACAACCCAGAGTAATGTGGAATGGTATGTCAAAACAAAAGAAGAGAGATGATAAAGCACTGTACATATTTAAATGTTCACCACCACCAAACTCCTCAAAATGAATTTGCAGAAAATATTTTTAATTCCAACATGAATGACTTCCAGCCCAAATTCAAAAAACTGTTTTCTAGAGAAACTCTATAAAGCACTAATGTGAACCTGCATTTTCAAAGAGAGTTCAAATTCTAATCTCTCGATTGCAACCCCCTCTTGTAGAGTGGCTTTAATTCAAAACAGTGGTTTTACCCCACCACACTTTTTGGATGCATATATAACAAATGTGGGGAACTACTAGCAAGGAACTAGGTATGACTGTACTCTCTGATGAGATTTCAAATGCTAGCTCAGAGTTGGCCTCTAACCTTTCTGTTCTACCTATTCCCAGCTCACCATTGATTGTCTTTCAGAAGATTTTATTATTACCAGTTTTGTTATTTAAGCAAGGAAACCCCTCACACCTGGCTGAAGAACTTAACCACATTTTCCAGAGTCTATTTGCATAAAACTGGAGAAGTCTTTCCAAAATACAAGAATCAAAGAGGTTAAGTGAGGGAAATTACTGAAGAACAATTAGAAGTTGGCACACAGGTCTCTCAGTAAGGGGATTACACAGTAACATCTCCCCTTCTTTGTACTGCCAGGATCATGCTTCATGTAGTATGTAAGAATAATTTTACACCAGTCCTTGCTGCAGAATAGTTGTTCCTAGAGGGCACAGCAGCTGAAGGATAAAAAGGCTGAAGAAGGGGAACACAAGCCCCAAAAATGAATGCAATTTATAAACTTTCTTTTTTCAGTGTGAAGTACTGTTAGATTATCTCTGCGAGAGGTAAGCTGAGTGCCAAAAATTGTGGGTCTATCATGGAAGAACTGAGAGAGAAATGGGGAGGCAGGATGCTGAGAAGAAAGGAAACTGGGAAGTGTTGCTCTCAAATTAACTTCCTGAAGTACATGCTGTATTTACAAGTATGTAGCAAGGTGATTTATAAAATGAGGTTAGAAACCCAGGTCGCAATCAGCAGACAGAGACACATATACAACATCTTAAACTAATTTTAAAATTATTATTATTTTCTAAGGCAATACCACAGACTGCCACGAGATGGTGGGGTAGCAAAGTAAGATTTTGGAACATTTGTTATTTTATCCCTTAACTGTACTGGACCACTTCTTAGGACTCAATCTATCTGTACAGAAATTACCATACAGATTTTGGTGGTACAAACCAAATATACACAGACATAGTGCCTGCTAAGCTCTTTAAGAATTGGATTTTTAAATTCTGCCTTATCAACATTTAGACAAAAGCGAGCAACTTTCTTCTTTGAGTGCAACTGTGGGTATAAAAATGTCAATACTTTTATAAATAATGTAACTAAAAGACTGTCTCTCAGACCCTGAGACTTGTTTAGACCTAGCAATATAGTATTATTTTTTTTCACCTTTTGATTTAAATTACAGAGGAAAATTTTAAAATGGCAGAATTCAGTCCTAATGCATCTGTATTCTGGGTCAACAGATACCACTAAGCACTTTTCAGCCACAGAGGACAGCTGTGGGTTTCAGAGAAGTGCTGAACTGGAGGACTGGGAGCATTTATTTCCCTTTTTAGTCTATGGTGTTCCAGCCACAGTTTAGGTCAAACAACAGCACTTATACTTCTGCCTTGAGGATAATCAGCTTTTAAAATGTGACTCCTAGCAGGCCTGTGGAAGACCTTTTCCTCATGGACTTTTTCCAGTTACAACTGATCAGCTTAAGACAGGGCAGAATTTCCCCCTTCAGCACCGTTCTTGCTTACATTCCAGAATCATTACAGCTACGGAAATTTAATGATTATACCTATCTTCATATTTCTTTTGCTATCTGACTGTGTAATATCAAAGTGTTTCATGATTACACATTCATAATTAACATGATTAGAAGTACTCATTAATTTTTATTAAAATACAGTATGTCAATTCTGGCAGAAAATCCTCTGTTATCTAAATTGGAACAACTCTCATTAATCGAGCCAGACTTTCTCCAAGAGCACAATTAGGAGCTTGAAATGGGAATGACAAAGCACAAAGTGGGGAACTGAATGTAACATAAAAAGCATCAGGGAGCTGAGAAACAGCTATTTCGGCATGCTATGGTGGGAAGTTTGAGAAAGGTGACTTATCTCACCAAAGTATTAATACTACATTCACGGTGGCATTTCCAAAGGAGTATCCCCCCTCTCCACCACTGCTCACGCATAGGCATGACAAATGCAAATGCGACCCAGCCTCTCCTTAGTCATCAGACTGCCCATACTCAAAGCCCCATCCATCTGAACTTTGTCATTAATATCTCTCACGGCGTTGCTGTTTTGACAGCACTTTCCTTTGTGATACCACAGGCACCGTGGAAGTGGCTGTCAGACCGATTACACTGCCTGGAGTTTTTCACTCTCTCTACCATAAACCATCTCACTGAAGCCCAGCAGGGCACCAGAAACCCAGGCATAACCCTCGCACTGAGACAAGCACACAGCGTGTCCGGAGAGCTGGAGTCAGCGCTTCAGAGCACAAAGCCAACGAGCCCCTCATAAACTCTGCGAGAGGAAGTATTAACAAGGCAAGGCCACATTACAAAAAGATTAATGCCGTGCCAAAAATAGCTCTAGATCATGATGGCACATAAACAGTTTGCATGAAGAACAAACAGTAGGGAACAACAAGCTGTGAGGCTGTAATTCAATTTAGGAGTCCTGGTAATAAAACAAAGGAGAACATTACAGTTTGTGTACCAGTTTGACTGATTTTGGGAGCCAGGCTTTGGTCCAGAAATTCAAAGGTCAGGTTAACTTAATGTCCCATGTGATTTTTCTTCCCCTATGTGGGTATCTTCAAAGCATTACTCTATATAATTTTGCTATATAATGTAGATCTAGTACAAGCAGTCCTGTGCCTCATCTAAGTACCAGACTGAATTTTGCTTACAACTTGTGAAACGTATACGAAAGCATTCACCATTTTAAGCCCTGAGCGGTCTCCTCCTCTCCTTGGTGCTGCAAAGTCTGGCTCTAGTTTAAGTTAACAACTGATCTCAATTCTTATTTTTCGGTTTAGACAGAGAAATAAACCAAACCTATCCTGCTCCTTTGTCCTTGTGCTCACCATTTTCACAAAGCATGCTACCTTCCACAGTCCATAAGGAATACTGAAGATTGGCAGACTCTTATTTCCAAGTTAGATATCCACTGCAGTAATTGCAACAGCAGCCAATTTATTCGGGTGTACAAAGGCTTTAAAAACAGCGATGAAGACAGCAATTCAGGACAAAGAAAAAGACAAACTCTATGGGGAAGGATGTTAAAAACTACTTAGAAAAATACAGATCCTTAAAGAGAGACTCAAGTGCTTTCAGGTAAGGTGGACAGAGGTCTAAGAAACAGATGGGCTTCCTCTAGGAAAAAGACCTACCAGCTCCAGTGAATATGCCAGTAATTATTTAATCTCTTGATAGATTGCTCAGAAAAACTGTTAAGTTTCTCCAAGATTTTTCAGGGATTGCCAGCATATGTAAAAACATGCAAACCCACAACAAATAAACTACCTGTTCTTGCTCACCGGAAGAGAAAGGCACAAATTTTGCAACCCAGGTGCGAATGCTTGGAAAAAAATACTCTCTCAGCCTTGCACATTGCAGCAAAATGTCACCTTTTCTTAAAGATGACCATGGTCAAGAAATCACTTCTCATTGGCAAATAAAATATGTAGCTGATTTTTTTTTTTTTTAATTAGAACTGACAAACCAACCACTTCTGAAACTGAAATTCATGCAAAGTAACTACAAATGTTCATTCACTGCCAACAACTAAAAACACTCTGAGGACAACAAACCCAACTAAAAACACAACAGGACACCAATTAAACTGATTTAATGACCCTTGCATCACAGTAGATATGTCTCCTAATGTGTATTTAATTGCTAGACTAGGTCTTTAAGTTGTGCCATATGCAGAGGTTATTTCTGTTAGCTGGTTAGAAAAAGGGCTGGAATTGGAAAGGACATGGAAGTGGGTCTAGAGGCATAGCTGATGAGCAGATTGAGAGGATCAGGGAAGAAAGCCTGGAACAGGCAGAAACAAACAGGAATTTTCACAGGCCTAAGGCCATTTGTGTTTGGCAGGAACAAGCTTTCGAGTAAAGACTTCATTTCACATAAAAATGTGGAGTTTTAGGGATTACTGCACTTTGCCAGTAGGAAGGCATATAAAGCCCCTTCTCTGCAGGAAACTATCTACTTCTAAACCACTTCTTATGTACAGGCTTGGATCTGGAAAACAAAGAACAATTTTTACAACCAGTGTTTTCTGCCTGCTGTCTGCACAGCGCCAATGCAGACTGGGCCCCACTGAGACACATCCCCTTTCCTGCATTCACCAAAATTTCGAAGCATTCTTTGCCTCTTGAGGAGAAAAAGAATTGTGCATGTGCTCCTTGTCACCTCACCCTCGTCATTGTCATATTTTGCTTCAACAATCCCAGTGATTAAATGCACAGGAACATACCAGGATTACATAGCTCCGGTGAGTAACAGCTACCATTTGCCAGCTATCACATACTACCAACTCAGGTACCTTTTTCTCAGCTGACTGCAATGGTGACCAGAGCAGTAACATTTTGTCCTGTAATACACTGTATTCTTCCTCAGAGGAGTTCATACTCATAAGAAAATGTTTTGCTAAATATGCATTTATGGGCTTCCCTTCTCTCTTGTGCACGCACACTAATGCTGCCAGATGAGCTATGTAACTTCTAAACTCTTCTGAACTACTGAACTACATACATCAGTAATAGTAATGAAAATCCAAGCCACATACATCAATCACATTAATTTTTTTATTAATATTTGTTTCAGTGACATTTCAAATATTTTTTCTCCCTGAGCAATCTTATATCACATGTCATCTGGCAGTAATTGTGACGAACAGCAGATGGAAAGAGGCAATACAAAAAGAGAAATCCAATTTTGTACCCCTCCTAGGTAAAAATTGGAAAACAAATCCTTATGCTATTTTCCTTATGCAGTGCCATATTCTCTGTGTTAATTTTACAGAACAAATGGTCATAATTCACTTTCTGTCATTACAAATGTATGATTTGTAAAGGAGATGAGGGACTTTATAAGCAAAACATAAACCACACAAGAAGAGAGAAGCAAATACCCTAAGGGCAAAGAAAATTGATTCCCTGGAGGGGGCAGTTTTACACAGAGGTGGAGCTGTACTGGAAATACCAAGGATATTTCAAATAGTAGCAAGCATGAGTGATTGCCTAACTGCACTGCTAGTTCCTTAAAGCAAATTTCACAATATGTGCAGATACATCCAGAGGGAGTGAGGTATTTATTGATTTTTGTTTCTAAACTGACACAAAATTTTGAGGTGGTGTGTTTTTCTTCACATGAAAGGCCTCAGAAGTTTTCAGCTGTAGCAGCTGCACCTCACCTTTCCAATACTGCAAGAAATGATGGTGTTCCAGTTTTTGTAAGAGGGGGCCTGGGGGGCTGGATGTTTCAGATCAGACACAGGGTTTTCTCAGTCTGTGAGTTCGAAAAATCTTAAGCATTTGTTCCATTCTCATACATGATTCTTCAGCAACATCCTATTCCAAACATAAGATCAAGATCAAAATTAGTAAGTGAAGGTTTTTTTCCACTGTGTTTTTATAACTGACTTCAGTAGTGGGAACACCCAGCTGGTAACTCACAGGAGAACAACCATTTCTCAGATATGTTTTATGTTTCAAAATATGGCTGCATTTTCTTTTGAGTAGAGCTATTCCACTTCTTGCTTCTAATTTGCTGTGTTTGTTCTACTTGTGCTTGCTCTGTGGTCTTCTCTGCCAAAGGGGAGCAGACAGGAAGGCAGGAGGGGAAAAGGAAGGGCAGGGTCTCCACAGAACCATGGACAGCAGCTGAACTCTGGGTCAGAGAGCAGATCTGTGCCTCTGAACTCCATCTCCCAACACCTATAAGGTGATTTAAGGCGTGCAACCATCTTAAACAGAGATGGCATTTTAAAGGAGTAGTAACTATGGGCGTATGATCTTACCTTCGGTTTTGCTTTTAATTCTATGTTACCTATTTTACTGAATCGGCTATGAAGGCATAAAGAGAAGAAGAATTATTTAATAGCAATTTATCACACAAAAATATACACGTGCCTATACGTATATTTCAAAACATCTTCACATGTTCTGAAGTCTTTGTCTGGCTTATGTGCACTTGCAAATGGAGAAAATGTGAGTATGAAAAATGGCAAAGTCCTCAAACATCAGCTCTTTGTGTTAGTTCCAACACTGATGACAGCAGCCCGTCTTTCTCCCAGTCAGAGCCAGTGACCCAGTACTGCTACGGAAGTGTGACCTGTATTCCATTGTGTTCCATGCCCCAGGAACAAAAATGTCAGCTCTGCTCTAACTGCAAAAATCTCTATTACTGTTGATGTATGAGAACCAGCAAAAGGTAAATTAATAGAGAGAGCCTGGGTAGATTTTGCACCACGGGACTTTTGGCTAACAATAACATGTAATTACAGATTGAACACGGTGGATCTGGAGGTTCACAAGAAAAAGTAAGCATGGATGCCTAATGTATGTGGCTTTTTTCTTTCTCTACAGCACTTCTCATATTGTGGTCACTTTCCAAGAGCTCAGCTTACCGAAGAGGCTGCATCAAACCTGGAGCCCATGCTGCTCTTCAGCACAATGAAAAGTTACCCCGAAAACAAGGTCATCACACAGGTACTCTATAAACACTGTGAAATGAACTTCACCTCAAGAGTTTACAAATGGAACAACAGGTTGGAGGAAAAAAGCAGATGCCCAGTGGAAACAATCCAGAGATCAGAGCAGAGTTTATGTCTGCTTGACTTCTGGACCACTGCTACACCTAAATCACAGCTCTCCAAACTCAAATGTGAAAAAGTAAACAGGAAAAGTACCCTGTGCAAGACATGGGGACATACAAGGTCAGTGTTCTATAAATTCTCAGCTTCAGAAGCAGAACTGCAGGACCAGCGATTTATAGGCAGCTCCTGCTGGTGTTTCTAATTGCTAGAGTAGAAATTATGTGCATTCTTCACAGCAGCAGCATGTAAAATACCTTCTCTTTTTCATCTGCTAAAGCTCAGCCAGCATACCTGTTCATGGGGCTCATTAGTCTATGCTACAGATGTTGCTAGATAACCTTGAAAAAAAAATTAGTGTGGCTGAGCCTTGGTCTCATTTGTTTGGAGTAGTTAGAACTTGTGCACTTCCTTCAAGCTGTACCTCTCAGTGGGGTGTTCAGTACATCATCTTCCCACAGTACAGGGTGGCTTGTTTCTTAAGCATTTCCTCCACAATTATTTGGCTTACAGGCATGGAAAAACCTTTTGTTTCTGCCATTTGCCTACTCTTTAGTAGAGACAGACATGATCAGTAATATTTATCATAATGTCCAAGTAAGAAAAATGTACCTAATAGATGCTTCTTTACCATTTTTAAATAAGCTACATGGTATTTGAACAGTAGGTGAGCACGCCATAAACATTTATCAGCTAACACTGTCACTTACTCTGGCTCTGTAAAGCCATTTACTCATCAATTATCCTAACTTACCTTCAAATAAGAAACTAAGAAACCTCATAGGAAGAAAAATCACTTTTCTTTCCCAGAGGATTATAAATTCTTAACTTTTCTTTTAAAGTGAGGGTCAGGACTGAGGAAACTGTGGGAGATGAAAGAGCATTACAGGTGTCTGCCTTCTGTGCATCTGATGCACAAGCCTTCAAGCTTAATGAATCTGCTCACTTCACAGGAACAGGGAATGGAGGCAGCTAAATGATTTCCAGCAATCAGGTTTGAATTATGGCATGTTTTTGCACTAAAAGATCAAGCTACACTTTCCTTCCTGTTACTTGGATTGCTCTCAGACAAAGGCCTCACGTAATAAATACAATCTGCCTCTTCCTCCTCATTCCCATTGGGCTCACAATTGCAGTGAAGCAACCCAATGCCACTGTGGGGGTGTGTTATGGATGTCACTCAGAGCACATGCTGAGGACAACCACTGTTTAACAGTCTCGAACTGGAATTTCATTACCATCATACTAATTCTGATCAGAGTTTAAAAGTCTGTGTAGCACTCATAATCCACTGGTTCTGTTTCTCTGATTGCACACCCTGAATATGTGACTACTGCTGTCAGTGCTTACAGGAAGAGAGTACAAAAATTAGTCGTACAGGAGAGTAAAGTCATGCACAGTTGTGCGAACAGGACTAGGTTTTCTTTGGCTCAGAAACTCTCATTAACTTCGTAAAACTGCATAAATATTGGAATACAAATCAGATCTGGACCCTCAAGACCACATCAGTTTGTTTTTATGGTCAGAGTGACTTTTATTATAAGACCAAAGGCCCAAAATTATAAAGGGATACATGAAAGTATACTTCGCTTCCAGTCAGTTTTATAGGTAACTGAACACACAGATTGGTGATAACAGAAATTCTCCCTCTGTGGAACTGACTAAATGCCAGCATCACCACTGCATTTCAAATTATATTAAGATCAAGGCAATCCAGATATTTTTGATTAAGCCAAAACATTAGCAATACTTCTCCTAACCAACTTTTCACAAAAGGAAATTCTCCAGAAACGCTTTGAAATCAGACATCAAAGTCAGAACAAAAAAGAAGACATTTCAGAGCGGTAATAGGAAACACACAGAGAAACCTACAAAAACAAGTCATTCTATCTGTTGCTGCCATGTGTTTTACAGCACCATGGGTCAGCCAGCCCAGCACCCCGTGTCCTGCCTCGGCTCCAGGGAGTGGGGAACAGCTGGAGGGTTTTACCTGTCAAAAGAAGGCTTCTCTCCACAGTCAAACGCATCCTGTAGCTCCTTGACGAGATTAGCCTGCCCGGGCAGTCGGAAAAGGCCTTCTTCCTTCAGCCCCCGCTGGCGGATGAAGTCCACGCACTGCTCCACCAGCATGGGAGCCAGGCGGTTCCCATAGCGCTTCTCGTACCGGACAGTGTCTTCCAGCTTCTGCCCAAAAATACCTGCACCAAAAAGAGAGCTCTGACTCAGCTCAGCATCAGAAACACATCTGAGAAGCCCACGCCTTCTGTTACAACCCACACAACTTGCAGGCCATTTAAATGCCAGGACAATCAACCAACTGCTTTCTCAAGAATACAATGCTGAATTTCACCTCTGACACTCTTCCGGAAATACAGTGCTGACACATTTTACAACAATGCTCAAAAACATTATTTAAAATAAAACACTGTAAACTACTTGCAAGACCACAGGCACAGAAAACACAGAAATAACACAAATAGGATTTTCTGTCACAAAACCTCTGATTCAAAAGTTTTGCATCTCTCCATGTTTTTTGGTTAATGTCTAATTATTAAGTACTTCCTGTATCAGTTCCAAAGACATATGAACATTACCTGTATACATGGAGGGAAAAATATTTATAAATATAACTCAGCATTTTGTCCCTACTAAATGAAATTATTATTTTGTTCTTCAAATAAACAATGATAAATCCATAATGTATTACCAACTGCATTATCACCATCTGCTTCAGCAATAATAAATTTTGTGTATGAAAAGAAGTTCCTGACGTGAAAGGTGAAATACGTCAGATGAACTGCAGGAAACCTAAATTTGTCCTTAAGCTCAGAAGAAAATGGAGGTTTTTTGACAGAATTAATTTCAACCCTGATGTGAGGGTATCATTGCTACCACTGGAACGACAGCTACTCTTTATAGCTTATTTTGCCTCTCCTTTCAAAGTGCAGAGCAGCACAATAATGTTCAAGGCATGTCATCTGTGCTGGAAGCTCTCTCTTGAGACCACCACTTGCTGAACAGTACCGAGGCTGAAGCAAGGCAATTCAATTTCTATATATAGCAAGACAATGAATAGTTCTAAGGCAGTCATGATCAGAAATTAAAGACCAAATGACTACTTCACTTTTGCAATGACATACCCTTCACTGAGCACACTGCTCCTGCTGGTTTAAAAATATTCAACAAGAAAACCAGAATTGTTTTGGTTTGCTTTTTCTAAAAAAAAAAGCCCAAAATTGACAGCTTCTGATTTTGAACTAAAAACTTAATTCACCCACAGATTACAATTCCGACAGAAGCATCCATCTGGGTAACCTTTAATGTGCACATTTTTCCTTTAACAGAAAGGTAACTTACACCTCAGTTGCAGGCAGGCCAGTTGCCTTGCAAATGCTCAAGGATGTAGGGCAAGTCTCAAGTTAACCATACTGAAGGTCTGGGATTTGTACTTAAAAGCAATTATTTTTACTGTAGCAGAGGAAGTAACTGGAGAGAGTAACTGATGTCCTGCTAAGACATCCAGAGAGTCTCTGAGATGCAGAGCAGTGTATTTTGTGACTTCCATGGTACCCACGCTTAGGGATGCCAAAACCAGCAGTAGGTAAGGGGAATGAACATCACACAGTCACTCTTCATTAGCTCTCTTTTTTTCATGCTGTACAAAACCCAAGGCCCAACAATTAGCAGTTAAAGAAGGAATTTCTGAAATTCCAGAGTGAGTCAGGCTTAGAAATGTACTGACCGATGTAGCATCCACAAAGTTCAGGGCCTTCAGGCTGGCAGAGGAGTTAAGTATGCTAAGTATGTTTTCTGGATTCTTGCATACTTTTCTAACCTCCTATAAACTGACTATGGAGATGGGAGGAGTATTAATTGAATTTGCGTTTCCTGTATTTGTCCAAGTTAAGAGTTCCAGCTGGTCAACACAAAGAAAATCCTCAAGTCCTTCCACTTGCTACTCTCCCCTTCTCAAAGCAGTGGAATTGAGGAGGAAGGTCCAGTGAAAGTCAGTTAAGGAATGTGATTAAGGGAGTCCGGGGATTTCAAAGCTGTTAATATACGAGAAGGCTGATGTTCAGTGCCCCCCCAGTCTGTCCCTTTTCCCAGCTGAACAAGCCCCATTTTCTCTGCCTCTCCTCAAAGGGCACGTGTTCTAGCTCCTGAACACTTTAGTGAGCCTTTGCTCAATTCCCTTAAATTAATCTCCACCTCCTGGTTTTGGTGGTTTTTTTGGTTTGTTTGTTAAAGGACGCAATATTTGGAATATGGTCTAAAAAATGTTAAGCAGAAGACGTTAATCACTTTCCTCCTTCTGCTAGCTCTGCTCCTGCTGATACTGCCCAGACTGCTGTCAAATTTTCCTTGCTGCCAGGTCCACTGCTGGCTCGTGTCCAGTTTGTCCCCCAGGGCACTCAGGTCCCTTCCCCAGAGCTGCTTCCCTGGGGTTATTCCTTCTTAGGTGCAGGACTTGGCCATCCTACTGCAGTTTCCCCTATGAGCATACAGCCTGAGCTTTCTTGCAAGAACCCGTGAGGTCTCCTGGTTTCAAACACAAGACTTTTTGCCTCTTTTCAAACAGAATATGGCAGGATATTCCAATTATACAACTACAATGTGCAAATAATTACAACTCATGCCCACTGACAGTACAATTAGCAGGAATAAGCTGTCTCCTGCTGGCTATACCTTCTTCTCACCATGCTAACTTTATTTAACCAGTAATGTGCATATTGCAGCTTACATTTGCAGGAGAGAGTAAGTTCTTAGACCTACCAAAGTGCTTTGAAACTCCTATTAGTAATGACACTGCAGTCAAAACACATCACTTTCTATCAATACATTTTTTGGATGTTTCCTTTTTCTAAGTTCATTTTAAAACTGGTTTTCAAGCACATCTAATAGATACTGAGTAAAATCAGATTATGGGCAGTTTGTGCAGTGGAAGCAAAAAACCATCCTATATTATTATAAATTGCTGATGCACCACAACAGAAAATGAAAG
Organism: Oreocharis arfaki; assembly: GCA_013398015.1. Lineage (NCBI taxonomy): Eukaryota > Metazoa > Chordata > Aves > Passeriformes > Paramythiidae > Oreocharis > Oreocharis arfaki. The sequence continues at coordinate 404,577 of VZRR01013569.1, read as the reverse complement.
CAGGTGGGAATCATAAAGCACCAAGATGTCTGCAACTAGAATTAAACACTATTTTTCAATTTGTTTGGCATTGGAATTAATCACAGGCAGGCCTAGGTTGGTGTCAAGGTGTAGGCTGAACTTCTCCAAAGGAAGCACTTCCTCCACCTACTAAATGTAGCACATTGCACCAGGCAGCACTTGGCCATGAAATGAATCAGCCATGATAAGCCTGCCAAATATTGACTTGAAGTTGCAGACTTGCTGATGCCTTATGGCAAAGGTACTCTGTTGCCAGGGGCAGAAGGGGCAGAAACGTGACAACTCTGCTTCCACATCACATTGCCATAGCTTTTACCTGGCTCATCATCCTTCTGCTGTCTCCTGGGTAAGGTGCACCTTCTTCCACTGCCCCCCTCTAATGCTTTTATCCCCTCCCATGCCACAACTAACTGCTACAGAGATACTGCAGATGAACAGTCTATAAGCATTAAAAGGTTGACTATTTGGAAGTAAAGGCATTCCTGTGAAGAACTGCGGTTCCACATTTCGCTGAGAAAACGGTGAACACTATCAGCTATAATTGATAACTACTTGCACCTCCTTTACAGAGAAGAAAGGAGAAGACAGTCCAAGTTACGGAGACTAGAATATAACCAAAATCATGGAGATAATCTTAAATGCTGTTTTTTAAATTTCCACTACAGTAACTAGACAAGAACATCTCTGTTGAAGAAGGAAGTAAAAGAGAGCCCTCATAACTCATGTTGTAATCCAAACTCAAGTGGCTCCTCCTAAATCTCAATGTCTCCAAAATCCAGAAATGCACAGGTGCACAAGAGCTGACCTGTGGTTTGGTTTGTCCTTGGGATAGGATGCCAGAGGAGAAACAAATAAATCAACAAGAAACCATGAGATTCAGAATTGCATTGGCTTGGTTTCCCCACAGCTGGTGGAAGGCAGGGAAATGTAAAGGATCCAGTTCTGACCAGTCATTAGATTTAATCAGCAGAACTGCTTTTTCAGAGAGCCCTTGCAGGTCTGTAAAGCTATATCCAATTAAGCCAAGATCACGCATACATCAAAGAAGAAAATCACATGCTAGTAAAGGGCATGCTGAGCAGTTATTCATTAACTAGAACATTCCCGTGGCAGAAGTTTTGTAAACACTTTGAGAAACTGGATTTCCATGCTTAACAGATACCCAGAAATCTCATGAAAAACACAACAGTGCCATATGCAAATTCTGCGCTTGCTTCTCAAGAGCTGTGGAAGCACTGTGCTTATTTTTCATGGTACATATGCACAGTTAGAGTACAGCTTTAAAATCTAAGAATGCTATTAGTCAATGACTTCCTCAGCTAACTGAACACAGGCAGGGGTCACATCTAAAGTCTATGGACTTCTGATCCAGGAGGAAAAAAAGGAGAAAAATTTAGGTGGCCATTCTGCCACCTTGCTCCATAACGGATGGTTTGAAGTAAGGAATATCTCAAAAAAGCCCACCTGCCACTCTAGATCTACCACAGGACATGCACTCAGTGAGCCAGGAGGTTTCAGACAACAAAAGCTACTGAGAGCTGATGTTTTCATAGATGGCCCATGCCTGTACATATGTTCTTCCAATGTGCAGCAAAGGATGCTGGTGCTTCCAAAACAAGTTCTGGTTTCATGGGCTCTACTGATCTGAAAGGGACAGTTAAGGTCAAAAGAACTGATCTCAGCTTAGAATCTGGATGCGAATTTTAAGCAGCTCTCAATTCTTCATCAGTAATCCACTGACAGAAAATAACACATCAGATGAATGGCTTTCAACAGCAGGGCTGAGAACAAAGGTTCTGGAATAACACAAAGAAGTGGCTGGCATGGCCACATAACACCTAATATGGAGTTTTTAATTATTATTTCCCATCAGCTTTCTGCTCAGATGTTCCCCAGCAGTAAGTGCTGTTTTGAGTGGATCAAAGACAGGGAACATTTTCTTCCTCTCTACAGAATTCTGTAATGTACAGGAGAGGAAAAACCCCACCAAAACCAGTGGTAATAGAATTTTGTTTCTGCCTGAATGATTTTCTTCTCTTCAAGCCTTCTCCCAACCCCACAGTTAGTGTGATTCTGGCAGTAGAGAAGGCAAGACAAACTCCCACCCTGGAGTTTTGAACATTTGCACACCCCAATAACCTGCATAGGAAAAATAGCCCTGAAATAAGAGCACAACTAGATCCAGGAAAGGAAAGGAGGCAATTTTTAAACATCACCAGGAACCTGTCACCGTTGATCACATCAGAGCCTGCACTACTTCTCTGGCCACAGCCAATGGCACCTCCTTCTCCACCACTCTGCCCACCCGAATTCACGACATTATTGAATGTTCTCACCAGTGCACGCCTCCCTCAGATACTGCTTTCTCCACTGCTCCTGCATGTTCTCTATGGAGGTTCCTGCGGTGGTACTTAAACAGAGAACATCTTCTCCAAGATGGAGTTTAAAGATGATTGGCTCTGTCTCTGTTCAGATGCTGCCCTCTGAGCACTGACTTCTCCTATGACATGACCCCCAAACAAGCCTGGCATTTAATTTTTTGGTGCCAATCACAATGGAACTTTGATCTGGATTTCCAGGAAGGGTTCTATACCAGGTATCATTGGTGAAGATGATGTCATGATTCTCTTGTACTTCTTCCCATGACTAGCCAATGGTTTTCCCTGCTAATTTTATTTTTTGCATCATGTTGCACAGCTTAGAACTAATTGATCTGCTTTATGCAAGTATGCATTAGGTTTGCAGAAGGCTAGTTTTGTCCTTCTTTATACTTAGGTATACAATCTGCAAATGAAGTTGTAATCATTCAGTAAACCAACTCATAAGACAAGTGTAGTTAGCCTAATGTGCCAGTGCAACTATAGCAAAGGCTTGACCGAGCCCAGTTAATGTTCATCTTTCCACTGATTTCTGTGGGACATGGACCTAGTTAAATACATGCCCCAGCATTCTGCAGCTCTGATTTAGGGGGCTTGACAGAAAATGTATATAAAAAAGCAACTGAAACAAATTTTACATAGAGGAAAGCAAATTAGCAGCAACACCTCCATCACTCTGTCCTCTGCCCCAAGCGCTGCTGCTTCACTTGGGAGTTTTAGACACGGAGAGTTTCTGTATCATAATATATGGGGGAAGAATCAACAGCTGAAGCTCTTCTTGGAGCAGCTAAGGCTGTACCCAGGCACAAAGGCAGCTGTCTGCAAAATTATCAGTTAATCCTTTATTCAACTTCCAAACATTGCTCAAATAGTTAAGGGTATAAATGGGGCACAGACAGCTCTAATTCACACCGACACCTTGAAATGCAATACACACGCACATCCGCCTGGCCAGCCTCCAGCAGGACTGAACTCCAGCAACCAAGGGCCTTGGGGAGGGGGGTACAGGGGGCAAACAGCTCCCAGTGCTATCTAAGCTGCAGGTGATAGCTGATCTCTGCAGCAGTTCTGCAGTGAGCCCCTCACTGGCTGTGATCCTTCGTTCCAAGACATCGCCCCTGACTGCCTGCTCGCTAACCCTCGAAAGCAATGATGTCACTACATCGCTGCTGAGGCTGGGGAGCAGAGAGCTGCGTGGTCTTGCAGAAGGGCAAACGGCAGCACGGACGTACAGCTGAGGAAGGAGCAGGAGAAGAAGGTCATAGAATTTGCATAAGCCTTGTGTAAAATAATTTCTCGCGCTTCAGTAAAACATGACAACTTAGCCCTTTCACTTGGATTTCTCAGTCCAGCAGAGCTTTTAAAACAGCACTAATATCCTCTTCTTCCCCCACACAAAGTTTTTGTCCTTGTCATGGAAACGGCTTCTCCCCACCGATCCCAAGTGCCCTAGCAGTGATACTACCATCACTTGTAGTATCTCTGTCTCAGATACATGTTTCCCTTCCAGTGCTTTCAGCTGACATACTATGACATCCAGCCTCCTCTTTGCTTTCTTTCCCCGAGTACTGCCATGCTCTGCTTCAACAGGAGTATGTGCAATGCAGAATACAACTGGCTATAAACCTCTCTATGCAGCAGGTGAAAAGGCAAATGCAGGCTGCAGGGCAGCACAATGTAGTGGCAGTGCAGCACTTGCACCAGGACAGTGCATTGTAGAGCTACACTTCAATCCATCAGAAACCTCTGAAGCCTGAAAACTTAAGCTTCTGCACAGATGAACATTTATCACTTTGCTCTGCTCCCTCTCTTCTCCCTCCTTCCCTCCTCCCACACAGACAAAATGCAAATATAAACTCTTTTTCCTGATGTTCTGCCAAACAGGCAACTCAGAGCATCACAGGTCTGATTCCCTCAGTGTTCTCACTCAATTCTGCTCAGAGGCACTGCAATAATCTTGTCTCATTCCACCTCATTCCTGCATTCATGGGCTATTCTGTAGAGGAGACAGTATCCACTGGCCAGCTACACACAAATGAACAAAGGAGTAAATAAATCATTCGTGGAATGTTGGCATCTGCATTGTTTAATGCCTTTTGTTTCGGTGCTCTCATCTGCCCCTGCACACAGAGCCCCCTTGACTTCTCAGAAGCCATGGCTTCACCAGCAAAGCAGAACACAGCGACAGAACACACCTACCTTTGCGGAAACTAAAACACCGCTTAATTCTCCTGTAAGTTGTTTTAGGAATGAAGGGAGCTGCTGCTAAGGCACCTGGGCTGCGGACTCCAGCATTTCTGTCTTCAGGCATCATACAGGCCAGAGCCTCCACGTCCCTCCAAAGCTCTCCTTTACCAGCAGCATCCAGACGAAACACCACAATTGTTCATCATTACTGACTGCTGAGGAGTTTTTATAATAGTGAATTTTCCTCTGGAGCTAAGAGATTTGTGGTCTTCTAGATCTTGGGTACGGCTCGAAACGATTTTGATGTTCTCTTCCCTGCTTCAGTTTTGCTTTGGGGAACAATTTCCTTCCATCTATTTCCTTTCGTTTATTTCCTGCGGTGAGACAACTGCCTATTATGCAATGTCACAACAAAAGAGTTTCAGCAAAAAGATGTATCTTCCATTCAAACAGAAGTGCCTGCACAGATGGAGGGGGAGAAAGACCTCTTCCTCCCAGCCGGAACAGGAGGCTGAGTGGCAGAGACTCTAATTCCACAGCAAAAGCTCAGCACCGTGCGGTGTGCAAGGGGAAAGAGAAGAACAATACCAAAAAGGCCACGGAAGAATCCTCCAGGATACAACACTCCTCGCTGGCACCCTTTATTTCTGCAACCGAGAAGCAAAAATAACAGCCCCTTCGCCCGAAAGGCTCTTTGTCCATACCAGATTCCTCTCAAAACTCCTTTTACACAGCCAGCTCCTCGTGTGATGCTCTCACGGGCTCCTCGCTTGTTTTATTGCCTTCCAACTAGCAGGAGCTCTCCCGGGAGAGGCGCGTCAGATGCGGCAGCGGCGCATCCTTGCTGGCAGGATCCCGGGAGCTGCTGAGGAATCCGTGCCCGCGGCGGGGGATGCTCCGGCGGCTCGCTGGCCGCCGGCCCCACGGCGGGGCTGGCAGCGGGGCGGGCAGCGGGGCTGTGCTGCTCCCCGCCTGCGTGCAGCAGGTGCGGGCAGGTCGCGGCGCAGCAGCCGCAGCGCGGGGTTGTGTCTCCCCGGGTGACTTTGAGTTGACTTCAGGCGCCTGTCATGTGCGGCGGCTGGGAAAGCGAGCAGGCTGTGCCTGGCTCCTGCAGGAGGTGCCAGACCTTGCACTACTACCCCTGCTAAAATGCTCATGCTCCTTCTTCTCTCGCCTCCTCCCTCCCCCCTTAGTTGCAGGCTCTGTAAAAAATTGCCTTTTTAATCTAATCGGGAAGGGAATTTCATGTGCAAACAGGCATTACATGCCCTGCCTCATTTACATTTCTTTTCCCTTTCAAATTTTTTCTTTTCCACAGTCACCTTACTCTTCTGGTGCAAAAAACAACCTGTTTCTGATGAGCTTAGCAGATTCCCACCTGCCCCCCTCCCACCTTCTCCTTCTAGCACAGGTTAACAAATAACAATTTAATGATAAGGTTAATCATTTACAGAGCTCCTCACTCTGGTACCAGGAGTCCTCTCCCACTGCCAGACAAACTTTAAATATTAGTGGCTCACCAAGGCTTGTACACATCCGCTGCACACACACACACATTTTTTGGTGAAAATGCTTAAAAGAACCAGAAAATTCACGTTACTCAAAGTGGCACTTGACTCATGTGACACCAGGCTATTGTGGTTTACCATTAAGTACTGAAATTTAGGAAGCTGATATGAAACTAGTGTTTTGATTAATTAGCTGTCTGAAACAATTTTGTGTTGCAAGTAATTACTTGTTACTGGCTAGTCGTCATCATATGATTGCAACTTTCCTGTACCTTTTTTACAGCTATTATAATGTGTAAAACCATGTTTAACTTCAGCAGCTACAGCTCAAAGGCAGGCTCTTAAGACATCTTAAGCCAGAAGTGCCTGTCTTAAGAAGGGTCAGACTGTTGCAGCAGCTGTAGCAACATCCACGTAGCAAGAATAATAAAAATACAAGTGTGTCTGGACATTCATAATTACAGAACAGTTAACAGGATTCGTTTATACTTGTTAAGATAGCTCTGACTATCAAGTAGTTAATAAAATGGGGGACATGTTGGAAACTCGGTTTTTAATGGTGACACATCCCATGATACTGCCTTTGCCTTGTTATCACAGTCAAACCTTCTCCATGAACACTACACCCTAAATTATGTTCCATCTATTTTTGCGTTTTCCAGGGAATTAACTGTTTGCTTGCCAATACAAACAACCCTGAATCAGTACACTTGCTCAAGAAACCCAGAAAGAAAAACAAGAACATACTTCAAAGTGTTACAACTGTGAATGAATTTAAAAGGTAATGCAAGGATTACACCCCTCTAGTGTTATGCAAACCAGCAAGCAAAATCCTCAGCGAGGTGCTTCCCTCAGTAACTGCCATTAAACATTCCTACAACAATGATGGTGTCCTGAGAATTTTCTTGGTGGCTGGAAGGATTCCCAGCTGCAAATCAGAAATAGCTCTTGTCCTATAAAAGCAAATGAGGAGCTGGTGAAGAAAGCACAGGGTCAGGACTTGAGAGATTTGGTTTCTATTTGTAGCCCTGTTCATGGACTTGGGCTAGAATTTAGTTTCACCTAATCGCAGCTCCCCGCCTGTGACATGTAGAGACACCTCCACTTGCAGAAGAACAGCAAGGCTGCCTTTCCTTATTATCTGCCACAGAAAGATACTGCGGTGCAGGAAGCCAAGTGCAAAAATCCACATAGATACTCTTTGAAAAATCCACTTCTGCTAAGCCTCCAAATTTATTACTGCCACAGCAGCTTATGCTGCTACTGGACAGGAGTAGAACGCTGAGGAGCTCAACATGAGGCCTACTTTGCAAAGAGAAAGCTGGAGAGGGGTAATCTTTGTGCTATATAAAAAACCAGGTTTCTTACCTAGCCCAGCTACAGAAGACTGCTCCTCATACCTTCATTTTCCCAAACTAACTCCATATACCTGTAGCAGTTCATGCCTTTTAAGACAAACCTTTCACTTTGTGAGTTTTGGGGATTTTTGGTATGGATGTTTTTTTCTTTTTTTAAGCCTTCTAATACCTACATTCCCAGATTCAGGACTGAGCAATCTTATTTAACATAACGAGCCAGTTGCTAGTGAGATGACTGCTTTGCACTATCTATCCAAGGCACATTTCCCCAGGAGAAGCCCAGGAGAAGGCAGTCATGTTTCAGAGATGTCAGGCAGGCCCTAGCTGACCAAGTCCCTCAGTGCAAGCCCACCAGGGAGGCCAAAGTCCTCTCCTAAACACTGTGTGACCTGAATAAAGCACAAAGGAAGATGGGTGGCTCAGAAGAAAAGTTTTCTTTAAAATTTCCCTTAGTCTCTCCCTCCTCCCTCCTGTGGTCCATCTGGCAGTTAAGAGAAAGACATCTGAAGTCAGCAATCACACTTTTCAGTGATAACTGTGCTTCTTGGTTCTGAAACAGAAAAGACAATCCTGCCCTCCTGACTTTTTTCCAGCAACCTGCAGACAAGACCCATCATTTGTTGCAATACAGGTGGTCTTCCGCTGTAGGAAAATATTTCTGTCCTCAGACTTAGGGATTTGAGAGCTCCAAGGAACAGACTGATTAACATACAGGCATTTTGTGCAAGTGTATCAATCATACTTGTATTTTAATAGAGACATTATCACCAGAATAGTAACGATGAAAATTATTATAATAATTTGCAGCCCATTCAGCATAAGAGCTTTTTAAAAAGACAACTAAGACTCCCAACGATAAATTTTGGTCCAGTACCACTGAAATCATTGGAGATGCCAATCAAATTCCCACACTGTTAGTGCTAATATTCCGAGGCACAGCTTTATATAATACTATTACTGGTCTTAGCTGTCACTGGCAAGAGAACTGCTGACAGCTTTTCCAACAGGCATTTAAGAAACATCATGGACGGTTTTTCAGCTGGTGACCAAAGGAATTACCCTGCCTCTCCCTGCAGGAAAGCCAATTTCATACAAGACCAATCTTTTGTGAAACCTTCCCCTCACACTATCATGTGTTATCCTCATCAGGAGAAGTGGTTCCAGACAGTTCAAAGTCTTTTAACTGAGCCCTCTGCATGGAAACATGCTTACTCCACTTTTCTGGAAAGATCTAGACCATTCTCCCTTTCCTTCAAAACTCTGGCTGTGACTGAGAGGCAATGGAAGAACCCCTATGAGTCTCTGTATCTGCGAGCACTGCATGTTCCCTCAGTGACTCACCTCCTCCAAACGGTGCCCATATAACCCTGCGGATGGATTTCACCCAATCCTCCATGTCATTCTGCGTGCTCGCCATGAGAAGGTAGGTCTCATGATTAGCTGTCATCCGCTCTCGGTCTCCTCCTGCAAGACAAGATAATTGCACTTAGAAACCCTTTTGCTTCCGTGCCCAGCCAAGCTCCTGCCAGTCTGACTGCGGGAAGCACCAGCGGCTCCACAGCAAGCAGACATGGATACTGTGCAGTGCAGTGCTTGCTGTCAGACATGGCATGAAAAGAAGGTCCTGTAAGTACATTCCCCATGAGACAGTGAGAAGCTGTCAAGCTTCCAAAAGGAAATGAGAGGATAAATGTCATCAGTAAACAAAAACAGCCCCATGCTGTTCCAAGAACCACAGGGGCCTGCACTAATCTGTAACTCGATACACGCACTGGAAATTCTACAGCAGTTACTGTACCACGCTGGAGAGAATAAATGCAGAGACAGATAAGGGCGCTTTGAACAAGTGGGGATGACTCCATTCTTATTTTCAGGAACACACTGTACCACATAACACTTGATACACCCAAGTGTTGCTGTGACTCTCTAAGGAGAAGGCAGATGACACGGTACAACCCGCTGCCTTGGATGGGTCTGATAAGGATTAGATTAAAAGGGAACACAGTGCCTTTTTATCCTTTCTTTAAAGGATGGGCCCACATTAAGAAGGTCAAAACCAGAACTTGGCTTGCCACAGCTCCAGGTTTTCAGACTTGTAGTACTGCTTCACCTCCATTCTAAAAGGTACCATGTTAACACAAGGGCGCGTGGGGATTCAAACCACCTTTCCAGCACTGCAGAATGCCAAACCCTTCCAGAAAAAGAGTGGCATTTGGAAGCCCTTTCACTGAGCCAAGGGCAGGCACGAGTACTTCATACACAAATGCAATGCACCTAAAAATCCTGTCAGTCCTGTATTCACATCTTTCCAGCTTCTTACATTCCCATTTTTTATCCTAGTCATATCTAAAGTAAATATCTCTGTTCATTACAGCAGGAATACTGCTTCTGGAAGAGTGCCATGCTTAGTGCTGGGCATTGAAACAGACAGGCTTTTAAAGAGAAATTTCTTAAGGGCTAGAAAATCCTGGCACAAGTATTCTGAATTAATCTACACCTGTAGACCATGCTTTATAGAACTAGGACACACAACTATAAAGGGGACTTAAGCTGACGAGTGCAAAAGCCAGACACTGGCAGATTCTACCGAAAACTTATTCTTAAGGTTTGCACCATTATTCAAAACTTAAATTTGCACTTGGAGGTAAACACAGACTCTGGTTTTCCACAGCCAAAACACAGCCATTCATACACCCTGTGCTTCCCAAAAAGGCATCGAAATAAGTAATCCAACAACCTGAACTACAATACATTTTAGACTATACCACAGTCTGAAAGTCTAAAGAGCACTGCTTTTTTTTCCTAAGATATAGTAAGAATGAACCTATTTTAAGTGTCAATACTAGAGAAATATAAATATTAAGTAAACTGCCCTTTTTTTTTTTTTAATCTTTTCAGTGACTAGCACAAGATCAGTACAAAACACGGGTCTTACTTCTATGCTATGTTCCATCCTTTTTACCATGGAGAATGAGGGTATGGGGACAGGGAAGCATCAGCATCCCAAACCATAGCACTCCACATCAATCCTGCCCCACAGAAAACACAGTCAGGCCCTGGAAATTTGCTCCCCATTTTTACCTTTTACATAGCCATTTTGACCAGAACAAGGACAGACCTCATTCAAGGACAAAAAGGAGACATGATACCGTCTTCAGTTTACTTAAACAGGCCTATTTCACACATCATCTAGAGTTCTCACCCTGAAGAGACCAAAAAATAAAGACAGAAACATAAAACCTCAATATATTTTCACAGCTATTAAATATAATAGTAATAAATTCAGTGTAGGGAAAAATAATGCACCACAGTTGAGTCCCTTCTGTAGCTTAATAAACCTGAAAAAAATTATTTATCTAATCATATTGCACTGTAGCTCCTTTTCATTTCAGTGGACTAGGATCCTGCAAGGTGCCACACAAAAAAACCCCCAAAAACATGCATAAACATAACACATATCAGATCCAAGAATAAAAAGAAGCGGTGACGTGATTTTTTCACTAAAGAGAAAACAAAAAAAATGATACGTGATGGTCCTTCTCAGGTGCTGCCACATCGATCCATATTCTTTTAATAGCCTGCATATTTAAATTCAACCAATTATGTAATATTTGTTTAGCAGTATTCATGCAGTATTTACTGAGTTATCATGTTATGACAAATTGGAGGGTGTTCTCCAGATAGAGTGGATTAATCCCAGAAGTCTAGCTCGTTTATTTACAGTGTGAATTCCAGAACAGTACTTTAGCTCAGGTAAACACCCAGTGAGCCAATACACAGCCTGATTTTGCAGACAAGAAGAGCATAATGTTTGGTTACATTACCTTGTTATGAGAAAATGAAGCTTTCCTAACAGAAGGAGCTTCATCATTTTACAGCAATTCTGGATCTACTTTGTAATTCAAATCCCTTTCTTTCACAACATAATATTGGATCTTGCAGGATTCTCCTACTTGTGTGTTAATGGAGATATTATTCATTAACTAAAGCCTCATTAAAAGATTTTTTGGGACACAATAAGCACTTGGATTTGTGTTTTACCGCAAATATTAATTTTTAGTGAGACTGTATTTTAAATACAAAATTAACAAGATCAGACAAGAAGAAATGCCCATGATTTGGGAAAGAAGTCATCTCAGATAAGAAATATCAGAAAAGCAAAAACAGAATAAGAAGGACCTTTCTGAATCTTCGGTAGGTCTGCAGGACACTTGTGAAAGACATTGTTTAGAATATCCACTTCCACCCTTTTTTCCTTTTAATACTTTTGTTATGGTTACAATGAAGCATGAGTAGATCACCATCTCCAAAAATGAGACAGCTATTCATACCACAGGCACCAGCATTAAGAACATCAACTTGAAAATGGCGCTCGGCATGAAGTCACATTGCAGATGTGAATCCATACTCTCTTCCGTGTGCAAAACATGATCTGTTTTACCTGTATTGATTTATAGCTTCAGATTATGCCCTCTCAAATTTCCGTGCCTGCACTCGCAGTCCAAGAAATGCCTGGGCCTGTGTGATGTGGCCTGGTTGTGAACAGCCAACTCCAGGGGCTGGAATACAAACTCCACTTTTTTCCCCATCTTTTTCCCTTTGTTACTTTGCAGGTGTCACAGGAGCTGGAAGGAGCAGAACCCAATCTACCTGACCAAAGAAAATGACTCTGGCGTGTCTGAGATGAAGAGCTGCTGTTTGCTCAACTGATGTGTATATCCTGTATATTCCAGCCTCTGGAAATGGCCAAAAGTAATTGGATCTACACTGTTTGGAGTCTCAGAACTACAATGTACCATCACATAATGTTACTCCTGTAGCCCTAACCAGATCCTAATCCGCTTTATTTTCTTGGCAGCAGCAGAAATGAACTCTTATTTACTGAAGGAATCCATCCATAACACCCATACAGGTGCCCAGTGCTCCATCCTGCCTGCTCAGGGGCTCAGTGACCCAGAGGCTGATGCTATTGGCACCCCCAGTACCAGCGAAGGATTTTAAGAACTCTTGCCAGCATCCAGAAAAAAAAACCAAACCAATCCAAAACTACAATTAAAATACAGAGAGGCCAATTCCTGCAGGGATCCACTCTGCAGGGGAAAAGAGAGGGACCAGGCTGTGCTGGTGATGCAGCACCACAGCTCACACTCGGGAGAGGCACCAGGAATGGGACTGCATTTAAGGGAGGATTGTATCCTGAAGTACCAGGCTCAACAGCTCTGCAGCTCCATATCACCCACCCGTTAAAGAAGAATGCACAGATATTCCGGCATTCAGTCCTCAAAGGTGTTTTTACTACTTTGTAGACTCTTCCTGTCTAAGCCAACACCTTTCCTTTACCTGGATGCACCCAGGCTGAACTCTGCAAGAAGTATCGCCTTTGTCCTTTTAAAAGCATCTTGAATTTCTTGTGAACAGCGGTTCCAGCATTCTTGAGAATGGAATGCGAAAGGATTAAATTCATACCAACTGTTTAAGAGAGAATTTTCTCCCAGGAGGAACATCAAAAAACTAGGAGTAATCCGATTTTTCTGAGCTGAGAATGTCATGGGCAACCTCACAAGAACATTCACATACTAAAGTAAAAAAATAAAAGTAAAATAAAATTGGGGACCAATTTCAAAGTGAAACAGTTTCCTGCTCCCTTGTGCATTTCTCTTAGCCACAGTTTCTGAAACCCTTACTCTCCTCAGCATGGGAGCTGAGAGAATATGAAAGGCAGACTGGCCTTACCACAGAACCCATTGGGTTTTCTTTAGAAACATCCTCCTGCTTGGATGCTTTATATTTATTTCCTCAGGAAAACGCTAAACAGTAAAATTTTACCCTTCTGTTGTTTCAGATGAACACACTAAATGCACCTCCATATGGTATTCAAACAGAAACTCCTGGCTACTCATCACCTCACAGCATGCTCTTCTTTGTTCAGGTGGATGATAAGACTGTGTAACTTATCACTCCTGATCAGGACTCCAGTTAGTATTTCTTCACAAGCAAAACGCCAATAATCATGATAAAATTCATGGCTCTTCCACTACACTTCGCGTTTTCAAATTTTCCTCTTTACTGCAAATGAACTGCACACTAATTGATATATTTAGTCTATGTCTCTAGAAAAACCCACCTGGATTTCCTTCATCAGCTTTAATTTTAAAGCATTTGTATTCAGACATTTTAATCTGAGGCAGAAATCATCTCTCCAAGTTGTGAAGGATAACAGAGTATCAGAGAACAAGATGAACAACCTTATTCCCCTTCTTTCTTCCCTAATGAAATTCCTTGTTTAAGAACAAAACCGAATTTGTGGTTACCCAACCTAGACAGTAAAACAACATTAACCACTGCTGCTCTAAAGCACAGGTCTGACTCGACACACTGATGAGCTACAGTTCAAATCCACATGCCTGCCTTCCATACACCACCACTGGAAACTATGGGATCCATCTATCCTTAAGTCAGACAAGAAACTCCATCATGGCAGTTAAACATATCATCATGCCCAACTTTAATGAAATGTAAGAACTCTTCTGCTGGCCACTGCTTCTGTTCATGAACCCTGTGCACCTTGAGTCTGATGAAAATCACGTGTGGGTGTCTGGAAAATCTTGGTTCCGACATTGAGCTGATATGGGACAATTTATCCTGCAAACTGCCATCGAACTGGTAGATGAGTTTAAAGACTAAAATGGGTAATGTTCATTCCAGCCAGTGGAAAAACCTAACTGCAAAAAGCTTGGTTGGAGCACAGGCTGAGCAAAGCCAAATGAAGGAGCTAAGCTTCAGAATGTAATTGTATTTTAATGTCTTACTGGGTCCAGGATTCACTGAGAACTTTTCTTCATAGCAAGTGACAACCTGTGTTGAAGGCTGAGCAACCACTGCACCTCACACGACCAATCTGAAGATCATAAAGAGTCAAAGCTACTTGAAACTTGTACTGTATTTGGGGGTTTTTTTCCTGTATTTTTGTTTGTTTATTTATAATTCTTAAAAGCTTCTTTATTCTGCACATGCCTGGTAATTGGTCCTGTTCTTCCAGACTGTAAAACCTGACCAAGAATTTACAGCCTTCCCTCTCAGCTCATCTGAGAATGAAGAAAGGAGTACAAAAAATAAAGGTCAAATCACCACCCTCTTTACTAAAACAAAGAAAGTAGTCTGGACAACCAAGTTCTTAATAATCATTCAAAAACTCATGTCATCAGAAGAATACTACACAGTTGCATCACCTCTCAAGCCTTGATGACAAGTAATAGATTGGGTTGAGGGGAATATACAAACCACAATTCCAATTCCAATTTCCCAGGACTGGCCTGTTGTATTTGTTGTTCTTGTCTGGCTCAAGGTTGTTTAGTCATCTAAAGGACAAAGATGTGGCTGGAGAAACACTTGCATCACCTATGTGCTTTAACTGACTGATGCCACCACCCCTGAGAAATCTCAGCTTTGAAATACAGAGCTACCAAAATCACCATTTTTTACTAGCAAACCACATCAGGTGCACTATTTAATTTCTCTCTTCACAAAGAACTAACACATTTTCCTAGAAAGGGAATCAACTAACTGTGAACAAGTCAGTAATGAAGATACTGCTTTTTAAATACTTCAGTACAAGCATAATTTTCTCTTGCTCATATCCAGCCAATCTTTTGCATTAATGATCTGCCACAGCAGTCTTCTAAACTATGGCTGTATTTTTTTGAAGGGGGCATATTAGCTTTTCAGCATAAAAGCTGCAGCCTAATTTAAGTGCTAAATGGCAAAAGATTGCTAACACAAGTACATTCCCTGGTGGGCATTGTGCTCTAGCACAATTTCCTCACTTGCAGAATGCCTGGAAGACAGCAGGGCTTTCTCAACAGAATGAGCTGTTTTCATGAAGCACTGAACCAGCTGCTGTTGGATACCTGAAATCAGGCTCAGGAAATGGATTCCTCACGTGTAACACAATGAACACTCTGTACAGGTAGGTCTCTCCTGTGCTGCAGGGCTACAGCCTCAGCACTGTCAGTCTGTAAGAGTCAGTTCAGTGTTTTGCACAATAATAGCATAAAAGCAGTGCCATATTTAAGCATTTTGTGCATTGCACAGCTGTAATTATTGCTTAAATACCTGAGCAAAAACTTGTGATGCTTGCTCATCAGCAGTTATAATTGTGTGAGAAAGAGATCATTAATGAGGAAAAGAGATGTGCATTCAAATCGTCCCTCGCACAATATAAGAGCTCTGATTTTTTCAGAGCACTTTAATCTTTTCAGGCATGTCTCATTCTTCCTCCTTACTTTTGCTCCCCTTCCTTTATTCCTAGTTTGAACTTCTGCTATGCTTCAAAAAGATTTCACGGTTCTCCACCTCATCCTCAGCCACAGACCCCAAGTGGTACCTGTTTTATAGAGTCTATTCATCCCACCCTTTCCTGTCACTAAGATGTTGGTGCTAGCACAGTTCACTCTGTATCTTGCCCTTTAACTCATCTCTCTTCTTGCTCAGGGCACACCACCCAGAACATTCTGTTTACAGGTTTTAATAGAAGTCCATCAAGCTGTGCAGACCCCATCACAGCTCTACACTTCACCAGCCCCTGAGCACACAGTGCCTCTTGCACTGGAATTTCATGTGGGCTTTTTTCATTTTGATAGAAAGATGGGGAAAGTATAAATAAACAAAAGCCCAGAGACCTGCCATAAGAAATACACTCCTCTGTATCCTTCATTACTACTAGGACTTGTGACATACAAAATATTGATTCAGTTAGAGAAAAAAACCATTGCATGCCACACTTGTCTATATAAATGTAAAGTGCTGCTACAGTGCCCTATTTCCAAAACTTCAACCATAAACAACTGTTCTCTGAAATTCTGAGTTAAAGAAAGTAAAAATAAAGCAGAGTTTTGCCTAATGCCATAAACTATTAAAAACCTACAGTGGCTTTTTCAGTTAAAACTTGTACACATGAAAGATATCAAAGTGTCAGTGCTTGTTTCCTGGAGACAGAGACAAGAGAGATTTGCTTTCTGAACAATAGCTTGGTTCCTATCAGAACTTGTTTGGGACCTCCTACAATAAACACCAGAGAGACGGGAACAGGAGTTTTTCAATGACCTGTGAAGGGAGGTGTTTGAGGATCACAATGTCAAACATTACTGGTAGTTCAAGAATTTGTGGACAACTTCATTGTTACCTGCTGTAACTAATTTATTCTAAGAGAAAAGCATAAATTCAAATTATTACAGCAACTTATTTTCTCTGCCCTACACGACACATCTTGAAGATAAATTACTGTCATTTGAGACTAAGAACCTTCTTTGAATTATCTCAAGCTGGACACCAAAATGACCATCATGTTATTTGAAACTTGGCTGATCTCCATGCTGGTTTTAGAGGAAGTGTCTGCAAACATATCCATCTCTGCTTCTAAGGGGAGAGGGGAAAAAGCCACATGCATTTGCTGGTGTAGTCATAGTCAAATACGTAGAAAGATGCTGAGAAGAATTTGACTGAGAGGACTTTGTTTTGGGAGAAAACAAGATCCTAAGCTATTGCTGCTGGAGAAATGACTGCCCTGTGCTACCAAATTCTTTCTTTGCTCTTCAGCCTCTCATCACAAATTGCACCGAAGTGCAAACACTCAACCTGAAATGGATTTTTCTGAAAGGTCAGGTCCACAGCACATATTTGTATGGCATTTGATCTAGCAGGAAATTAAAACTTCTGATGATTTTAAGAAAGGAAGGATCAATACCTGAATGGAAGTCCTCAAGTGTAAATTCACCCAGAGACTGGCAGGACTTACCTATATATACACTGGCATGTGAACTTCAGGCTGCAAAGCCAGCATGCCAGGATGTCAGAGCAAGGTTGTCCTCAGAGACTAACAAGAACAACATTCAAAGCACATGCTCACTTCAGCTCTCAGCATCTACTCATTAAGCTTTCCAGCTCTCAGCATCCACTCATTAAGCCCTCCGTTCCTCATGAATATGGAATGTCCTGAGCCTTCAGCAGATAAAAATCGAGATGCTCTTCTATCAGCCTAAACATGCTCTTGAGTGCACAAAAGGTGGGAAATGAACTCAGTACAAAACAGCTAAATTCTTGTGGTATTTCTTCAGAGAGACCAGCCAAAAAGAACTTTCATCAGGAGGTAACCATCAAGTATCCCAGGACAGTGAATTGTGGCTAAGCCATAACTTGAGACAGTCTTTAAAATTCTGTCTCATACAGTGGCCTATGGCCACTGCTGACAAGTACAGTGATCTGCCCCAAACACAGAAAACATTGGGTGCCTTCTAATTTTACAGACAATTATTTTGTAAACAGACAGAAAAGATAATGTCTTTCCAACAGTTTCCAAGAAAAGCTGTTTCCCTTCTCCCTCAGGAACTGACCGTACTCCTCCCTACTTCTGGACATGGTGCTTTCCAGTTTGCACTGAGTTAGGCCCAAACATAGAAATACTTCACTTCTCCAAAGAGCAGCCACTCCTTTTAGCTCATATCTGACTTCAAATTCTATCACAGATAAAAATAATAGCTCTTTGTGGTATAGACACAAAACCAAAAGGATGCAAATATCCTAAATGAGCAAGTATATATTACGCATACATGTAATTTTATTGAAGCACCACTTATTTAATAATGCAAATTCATGTTTTAGCAGTTCAGTAAATAAATCAAGAGTAAGTTATTCAATAAAGCAAGTGGGCTAATTGACAAATGCTAAAAACAATTACCTAATACAGTGTTAAGTCTCAGCATAAGACAACCTTGCTTATCTAAAGTAGCAGGAGATTTTAGTCATCAGTTCAGGACATTTGTTCCACAGCTCATCTAAAATCAACCATCTCCAGGAACATTGTGCCTCTTAGCACTATTTTGGGATATCAATTCAATATTGACTCAAACAAAAGTGTGCCGCTTAATGAATTATCAGCTCAACTCTCCCGTCCTTCAGACATTTCAGTCTCTCAAATGTCAAATTCAAGCACAGCTTTCATGTGGAAAGAGCCATCAAACACCAGTTATCTGCAAAGCACAAACAGAGCTTAGTGTTCTGTACATCTCCATACCTTGCAATAGAGCAGGATGAAGCGAAACCTCATTTCAGCCTTGTTCTGTTGTATTTATGACACACACATGTTGATAATATGGCCTGTATTTCCCCTCTCATTCATGAGCACAGAATGATCCCAGAGTGAATTTACTTCTAATCTGGGTAGGTCTATACCTTTTCCTTGACAGCTGGAGCCCATATACCATGGAATGTTATTTTTCACACAAAAATCACATGGGTCTCATTTCTGGCAGAAAGTGCTGCAAGGAGAAACCCAGTGTATTTTGAAGAACTCCTTTTTAAAGGACATTATAGAGTGAGTATCTACAAACCATTTACTCATTAAGAAGTATCAGTAATTCTATGAGGTAAATAAGCTGTAATTAAGCAGAAAAAAAGTTATTTAAGACACTTGATTTTTCTAATAGGAAAGAAACAAAGACTTCTTATAGTAAAGTCATGACAGAGCATGACTAACCTGAGAGGTTACCAGCAGCCATTTCTGATTTTGGCACACAATTATTGGCAAATTCTGTACATCAGTGGAGAGATTCAAAGTCTGACAATGGGAAAGGCAACAAAAATCCATCACTGACAACCTGGGCAACAACAATGCATTAACCAGCAAAGCCTCGCACTCAGCAGACATTAGCTAATACTGGAGAGACACCATCTATCCTCCAGGTAATCACTGCCCTCTCAAGAAACACAAAGCCTTGACCCAGACAAAGTTATAAGCTTAGGATAAGGACCTAATGATGACATACAAATACCTACTACTACTGACAAAACAGGAGACAGGAATTTCACTGCCATCAGCTCCTCTGAAAAATTTACTGTTCATCACCACCATGTGCACTGTAAACGGAGGCCACTCTATAGAAGCTGCTGCCACTTTCTGATGTCCTCACAGAACAACAGAAGAGCATGCTAATGTTAGCTGGGAGTTAGACAAAGAGATTTCACTGAAGTTTTTACAAGATTCTCTAGCTACAATAGAATCTACAGAATTGTTGAATATCAAATTATGTTCTTTCAGCAGATTCTTTACAATTCTGTCTTATGCTTAGACTAAGTTTATACATTCAAAAGAAAAGTAATTAATTCACTGACAGGTTACCACTCACTGAGGATGTTACTTCCATGGGGAGGGTATGGAATACTTTTTTGTTAAGCGTTCTGAACACGGACATAGCAAGCAACTGTCCCTGAACCATACAGCATATATGGCAGAAGATATTTTTATAATAACCAGAACAAAAAAGAAGTTATGATAAGATAGAAGTCAGTAAGACAGAAATATTTGCCAGAGAGATTACTAAGTGCATCACCAAGATTCATCACCTATTCAAAACACAGAGGGAACTGTAGGATCCTGTATCATGTTGTACATAGAAGCTGCCAAATCTTGAGTGATTTTTTGGAAAGGTGATTCTGGTATCTTAGAAAGACCCTCAGTATCAGTGGCACAGCTAGAACTGGCAAGTCTCAGCCTGGGAGAGAGCCAGGTCTTGTAAGGTTTCCCACATTAAGTCTTCTGACAGGGACACAGACTCTGATGCTTATCCAGGCTGAACTGCTGAGTCCCTCTGGAGTATATCCAGGCACTCACCGTGGAGAGAGAGAGAGAGGCTGCCCTCAAGAGCAGGGTGTTTTTAGGTGGCACAGCCCCACTAGGAGCACAGCTGCTCTCCCAAGAGCTGAGGAGAAATCCCAGGTAAGCCTGACACAGCACTTTAAGTTATTTCTTCAAGTATTTCATGGTCCAGACAGCAGCTGCCAGGCAAAGAGAAATTCCCCATCACACTGGAAGTGGAGTCCCTTCTCCCATGTGTCACAGAACCCCCTCAAATTTTGTGGTCAATCTATCAGACACGTAGCAACTAGCCCCCACTTCAAAACCACTTTCTCGTTGGAGTTTCCTCTCCAAAAATGAAACATTTCGTTTGCTGCTGTTTTATGCACCCACATAGAGCTAAATTCCAATTCAAATTCCACCTTGCCCAAAGGCAACAACAACTGGCATAAAGCAGCTTTAGAACTGTCTGTGGATTGGGGGTCTCCTTGTTTCTACACAGACATGGAGTGCAACCAGTCTCATCAAACCCTTCTCTGAAGGGCTGCTCGGCCAGTGCTGGGGGATGCAGAAGTGCTTTCCTACGTACCAGCATCTGCTTAGCTTTTTAAAATGAAAAATGAAGGAGAGCAAAGGAAAATACTTGAAAGAGGATGCTTAGATGAAACCCAACCATGTGTTGGTGCCCGCACTGCAAATTTCACTTCCTTTCAAAGAATTCCTCTTCAAAACATCTCTGTGATCCTTTGCAAACATACTTCCCCCGTCACCTTCCAAACTGTCAAGGAAGTAAATTGGATACAAAGTCACTTTGAATGTTCAAGTATTTAAGCAAATTCCCTGGAACTGTGTTCTCTGTGTTTCCTCCTGTGATTATCCTACTGTAAAAACACTTATTGATCACAAGCTGAACAGGAATACACTTTCCATCGCCCATGCTACATTTTGAAGTTAAAAGCACAAAATTCGCAGGAGAACCTTTTATTCCGTAATAAAGTCTTACAAGAAGAAAAACTCAAGTTGATTATGGCTAATTAAACCGGGAAAGAGACTAAAACTTACTACAACTTAACTTCTGCAGATCGACAGATGGTCACATCCAGTTAATCTCATCGTGTTCCTTACATATTAAATACGACAATCAGCCGATGCCCAGCACTGCAAAATACTCTGTAACTACACAGCAGTGAAGGGGAGAAACTTATGCTTGGCAGCCCAGCAGCTGGGGATTTTTTGGGGCAGAAAAGACTTGTTTGAAATGAATGGCATGAAAAGTGAGCTGAATGACCAAAAGACACCCTGATAATAAAGACAAGTCACATTTCTCCACCTGAAGCTGCTATAGCACCCACATATGGAGAAAGAAGTGACGTGGCTATGGGAGGAAGCACCTCAAACCAGGTCAAAAATCACCACCTGGGAAGCAGGGTCCATAATAAAAGAACCGGGCTGTAATAAGAGTTTTGCTGCCTGTGGCCAGGCTGCTCGCCACAACTGAATGAGCCAAGCAACATCTCACCTGGCTACACCCATGTGGCACTTCAGGAAAATTCAATTCCTGTATTCAGGCTACTCAGCCTCTGAGAAATGCTGCACTCACCTGTTGTAGGATGGAGCTCTTGCTCAATTCTGCTGTGGCAGGGGAGTGCATTTTCTGCCATGATTTCTTTCTTTACAGTCTCTGACTAGACTCACTTCTCATGCAGAATCACTCCCAGTGAATTAGGTTTCAGCCCTTGGACGGAGACTGAGTGGGGAAATGGCCCTTCTGACATTCAGATTCATCTGTTCTCTAACTGATAGGCACAGAGTAAAGAAACCTAATTTACATAAAAGAACATGATGATTTCTCCTCTAATGAAGGATTAACTATCAATGCCATGAAAGGCATCTGGCAGCAGTAATCCATGAACCTTCCTTCTTAGGGGCCTGGACTACTTACAGAAATAACTTCTGTTCCAGCTGACAGGACACTGACAGATCAACAAATGGATTAACACAGTCCCAAAGGCTCACAGATTCAGCCCCGTGCCCTGGTGACCAGGCTGTCCTTTTCCCTAGTACTCAGTTGCTCTAGTAGTTATGCTATGTAGGCCTGAACATGTAAGGTTTCTTGTGAATTTACCAATAATCAGGCACAGGATAGAAGAGCAAAACCTGTTTTCCACAGTCACAGAGCTCTTTGCTACTGATTCACTCAGGAATCTTGGAGAAGTTGTGTCATTTTCCTGACCTTCAGATAGTCTAAATGGGGACAAATGTTTCTGCCTTACTCTGCTTATTATTCTGGCATGAAACACTGTTTATATGCTGATAAAATAATTAAAAATAAGACAACATCCCATGGAACAGAAAATGAAAATGGCAGCACGATCTGAGGGGACAGCATAAGTTAATTCAAAACGATAGTGGAAATATAATGATACAATTAGAGTGGTAAACAAATCTAGAGGTAATGAATCAATTTATTAAACTAAATGTCACTAAGCATTCCCACCATGTAGGCACAATTCTCAGAAGAATGCCTCAAATATATCTGAAGAACTCAAACATACCAAGATTGCAACTCAAAAAACTAATAGCAAAGTCTACCATTTAGGACCGCTAATAAGATTTCTGCAGTTTAATAGCTTTTCTCCCTAAAACAGATTTTGCTTAGCCATGTAACTAAGCTCACAGATCTCTGCTCTTGACCTTCTAGGGCAACTACCATGACTGTACTAAAATATACACCACACTCCCAGGTCTGGGAGACAGATTTGTTGCCACAGAGGCTGGGTCACTGAAAGGTTAATTCTTTCAGTAACTGCTTCACAGCAGGACTCTGGTATCAAGTCCAACAGCTCTGCTCCAGTACGCAGTGATGAAATGAAGGTGTTTATCTACACATGAATGGGTGGGTAGGAATGGAACCCTGTTTGTGGGGTGAAATCCCGACACACCCATCCAGACATCAAAACTGGTGGCTTCTAAAGCAAAGATTCCCATAAATAAGGAAAAGTCTCCTACTGCATGATGCTCTTGAAGCCTAAGTCCGCATGAAAAAATTAAACTCTTAGCTAAAATGGGGAATGATATTTCCATGTTTAGAAGAGAGGCCTTGTTTCCATACAAGGTATAGACACCTTTTTTTTTTTTTTTTTTTTTTTTTTTTTTTTTTTTTTTTTTTTTTTTTTTATTTTGATTAATTCTCCTGACCTGACAGATCTGAAGAAGTAACTCATAAAATGCAAGGCTATTATTACCTGTGGAGAGAGGCAACAAAATACTGTGTTTGTGCTAAGATAGGATCGTGACCTCTGGGAATGGGATACTGGGGATGCAAGTTTCAGCTCCAAGGAGGCTGTATTGCACAAGGACACACATCTGGAAAAGTCAAGGGGGGGGTGGTGAGAGCAGGACTCAGACACCTTCTGTTTAGGCTCCAGATATCTCAAGCACCTGGGATTCTCCATCCACTCCAGGATGACTCTGGATCAACCCTCCAGGTTGTCAACAGTCAACCAACAATGAACTTTGGCTTTGTTCCATTTACCTCAGGTACCCTATAAACCCAACCATTTGCAACACTCCCTTAACTTCTCCACTGTATTACTTTTCCCAGGCTGAAAGAAGCATGTTGAAATCTAACAACCATCTGCAGCACAAGAGGAATAGCTTCATTTTCCCATCCTCCCACAACACGACAAAACCCCACATCTCACAGAAGGACCAAGAGATCCACACAGCCCATTCATGCTGCAGCAGAAGAGAAAGGTGACACACTGAAACTGGAGAGGAGTATCTCCTTCCAGCAAATCCCCTCCCAACAGCAGCAGAGAAAACCTCCCTTGCAGCTCCATAGAAGAGACCAGCTCAGGAAGAGAACTGCTCATCAGGTAACTGTGCCACCCTCACTGTAAAAGGTGATACAGTGCTATCACCTACACACCTGCACACTGCCACTGCACCTCCCAGTGTGCTATGGTCACATTAGCCTCATGAAGCTCCACTTCATCAGCACATTCAGTATACATACAAGCCTGCATGACATAGCCCACCTCGCTGTCTGCTGGTGTGGGACAGCTGCAACACTGGCATGTCTGACCAACACGTCCATTTATTTGCTTTTGCTAAGCTTTAAAATAAGGCTTCAAGCCTATGGAAGCAGCTGCACGATGCCTCAGTAAAACCTCAGAACAAGAGTTTGTTTACAAAGCAAATTGAATTTCTCTGGGACACTATCAAACAAAACTGAACCTCCTAGACAGCACGTCTGTTCTCAGAGTTGGCAACAGAACCATTTGAGTTCCCATTAGTATTTAAGCATACAACTGGGAAAAACCCACAGCCAGGCACCAAACCTGCTATGTCAGAGGCTGTTAGATTTCCTTCAGAGACTGCTGCAGGAAGAGCCAGCCTCGCACCTTCAGGAGATGGTAATTCTCAGCTGACTTTCATGCACGTGGCCTCTCTAAAGGCACTGAAAAAGAAGTCACGGTAGGACATTTCTGCAGAGTACTTCAGAGCCATCCTAGAGCAGGCTGTGCTCCCCCAGCTCAGTTAATGTGTACTGGTACGCGCCAGGAGAGTCCTTTTACTGCTACCCACACTACTGCAGAGGCCACAGACACATGTCACCTGTCCTAGCTCAGCCATGGAACAGATTCTCTGGTCCCTTGCCAGAGTCCCCAGCTGAACTTGGCGCTGTCCAGAAGATGGACTGCTCCCACCACTTCCCATCACCATCACAGCATGGCTTACCACAAGCCCAGAACACCACAGGAAGCTCTGCATACCTCGCAAACAGCTCACCTTGGCCCTTGCTCTTGTCCAGTCTAGCTGCGTAGTTCTCTCAGAGACCCTGGCTGTTTTACAGGTGGGAACAGGCAAACACTGCTCAAAACACGCTACCACTGTGTGCTGCCTGCAGCTTAGGTCATAAGCAACCTTCCAGGCAGCTTTTTGTTCTGATGTCCATAGAATTCACCTGTAGCGCCTTGCAAAACACATGCTTCTTTGCAGTTGGCCTCTCCGTTTCTCCCCTCCCTCCAAGGGACAAAGGAGGCTTATCATCAAAAGAAGACAGACACGGTTATCAGCAGCCTACCAAATCTGCTTGAAGCCATGCAAACAACAGCTCTGACCTTGGAGGCAGTCAAAACAAAATCACATCTTATCTCATTCCCAGCATGGGTATCTGATTAGTCGGAAGGACACTTAACATGGCGAGACAGAAGTACCTTCACTGCACACAGGAAAACCTTGCCTGAACACAGATAAACAATCCAATGGTAAATTCACAAGAGTAAACTTGCAAGAGTTAATTCATGACAGGGGGTGGCTGCGTCCTCCAATCAGCTGCCTGCTTGCCATCCTATCTCTAGGGTCACTTGTAATTCCAGCCTTAGAATTCAGTGTCATCATTATTTTTATAGGTACTGTTAGCCCTGAAAACAGTTATTCCTTGGACAATTATAAGGAAGGATGGAATGGCTGAAGCTATTTTTCAAGGGTGAAAGGAGGTTTCTGGTGAGTGCATGGAAGTGCAGGAATCATAGTGGAAGGCAAAGTGGGTGGACACTGATTCCAGCACTGGGCTAGCAATATGCAATTCCATTAGAGAAGAGTTCCACTTGCAGACTACACTTGGGATAAACTGCTAATCCTACCCCAATATATAAGGCTAGAAAGAAACTGGCAGGTTGGTGTCATTTACATCACAAACTACAGTGGGCAATCATTCTCTGCAGTAAGAGGGTGAGGTGAAGCAGTTCAGCTGAGTGAAATGAGGAACTTCATTCTGGGGTTAAGGTGTACATCTGGGAATTGAAATGTGGCTGTCATCTAAAAACATCTTTGCTGGGTATTTTGCTGGTGTGTGCATTTGGGTTTTTTTAAAGGAATGAAATGCTATCCATAGAAGTTATTCCAGTGGATATAGTATCCGGTATAAGCCAAAACCTCTAGTGTAAAAAGGAGCAAGTTGAGGGAGACTGTGGGATTTGCAGGAGCCAATCACTAAAAAAAGCAAATCCTCTCTGGGGACAAACCACACTGAAATTGTTCCCAGGCTGCATTGAGGGAAAGGAGGAAGAATGCTCAAGTTCTGAAAGAAAACCTTGCATTTTCTCACCTGGGCAAGAGTAAAGAGACTTTATTTTAAAAACAAGCAAATGTGTTTTCTATACCCAAACCCATTTCCTCAGTCTTTAGTCCCTGAAATGTTAATTTAAACATCAAGGAGTTCCTGACCCTGACCATGGACTCCATAAAGCAAAAATGTTCAGAAAGCGGTTTTTGGAAGAGATACTGGAGAAATAGACAAGTGTCACAGCCAGGTTTTGGGAACCAGTAATTTACTTGTTCATTTGTGGAGGCCAGGACCTGGAAGCTTCACTGCATTAGAAATTTATGAAAGACTCATCAAAACACAGAAAATGAGCTTAATAAAACTTCAGATGACGATGTGATGAATAAGTATATCGCCATCCTGTCCACCTGGTGATGACATTTGGGTACATTTACCCAGGACATACATTGTCCTTTCCATAGCCTGCACACACACACTGCTGTAGTCAGTACCGTTTTCTCCACTGCACTACCAGAAGTTTAATGCACTGGAAAAAAAAAGGCTGCTATACAGGTGTGCAGTACAGTCTTTATGGCACACAGTTTCAATACTTTTCCTATCATGTCATCTGCAAATGGTCAAAGCTAATCACAGATATTTAATGGAAAGGTCTGTGAATATTTCATTGTTCGTGACAACTTAGAAAATAAGGAGCTACTTCAACTGCTAATCAAAGTAAGCTTCAAGAGTGGTCTGTGAGGTTACGGAGAGCAAGACAAGCACAATTTACCCCTATCAAGTAAGCACTTTTCACTGGTCTACCACAAGAACAGAAATTTACTGACACACCAGTTTTCAAGGCGCATATGGTGGTTATTGATATAAAAAGGCTGCCCTCTAAACGAACTGCATATTGCATGTGGTCAGGGAGCTATTCTCAGCCTCTGCTGAAAATACTGTAAACATAGAATACACAATCAGTCTGTGCTTGAAATTCAAAGTGAACAACTATTTGATTCATAAAAATAGAAACAAAAAGTCTCAAACAACAGAAATCCCAACTAAATCCAAAACATAACTCCTCCATCAGAGAAACTAATGCAATTACAGACTCATAAAAATAATGGCAAATCGAGCAAAGAACCGACTCAGCAGTTCTCCATGTCTCCCTGAGTGGGCAGCAGGGGAGGCATTTCAAGCTCAGTTTCATAGTGGGAACCTCCACTTCATTCCTAACTTCAGGATCCAGTTTCAACAGGAAAGCTGAGATATGGAATCAACAGGCCTCCTGACTCCCCCCTGGCTGGTGGGGTGCACCAGCCACACAACAGGAGGGAGCCACACTTATCAGGAGCAGCATTAACTTCTTCCGTGAGAACAAAAGCCTCAGGTATGTGCCACGGGGAGATAAGCATCTGGCTCCTTATGCACCGGGAATAAATGGCTTTTAGACCCCAGTGCTTCCTGAAGGACAGACCTGAGGACTCCACCAGGCTGTACCTGCCCAGCAGCAGCAAACTGAAACTTGCTTCTGTGTCCTTAACCAGACCTAGGTCCTTGCACTCCCCTTGAAAGCACAGCCAAGACTGAAACACAGCACTGGGAGGGCACAGGAAGCACCTGAGGTTTCCAAAATCACCGACCAGGTGTGTGAGACCTGGAAGCACCATCCACAGCCTCAAAGGCAGAGGAAGGGCAGGTCCCAAGTGATGCTTATAAAATCTGTGAACAGAAAATCGGGCACAGAGAACCTGTCTGGGTTGATGACCACTGAGCTGTGTGAAGTAACATGTGCTGGGGATATTCCAAGTTTAAAAAACTAAAGAGACAAACATACACCCAAATCTATCCACACCCCCAGGAACCAGAGACTGCAGTGATGCTGCACCGCAGTGTGGGGAATTGGGGATGGAAATCCCAAAGCATTACACAGGAACAACAGCGATAACCAGTGGGGCACAGACCTCACCACGACCAGAGGGGCAGTGGCTGCAGTGACCCTGTGACCCAGTCCCCACACCATGCTCTGCTCACAGAGGCTGCCCAGGGTGCTCCTTTTCCATTTGAGACTTGCCAAGAATTTGTCCCAGCTGCTCAAAGAGGTGCTGGGGATTAATCTGCTCCTGAACAAATAAATTCCCTCTCTAACAACCTCATGTGCTAGACTGCAGGACTCAGATGCAAGACACACAGTTTTCAGGACATCCATCAACAGCAACAAGCATAAATTCATTAAATGTTTTACCAACTCTGGGTAGGTGACAGTATTTTCCCTCCTGTAAATCAGTCTATAGCAAATTAAATCCCTAATTTCACTACAGGGATTTGTATTAGCTTCCACCAGCCTTGACTTTAAGCTGCTTATTTCACCTCAGACATCACTGTTTCATTGATTAGAACATATAAATAGAAACACGTGTTTCTGCATCAAGACTTTTTCTGTATTGCATAAGATGACAGATATATTACAGTACTACAGAAGAAGTAACCAGCTAACCCCAACATGAAGTGCAAGTTTGGAGTATTTCCACTGAGAACAGTAGGGTTAAACTCATCCAGACTTATGCACAGCAGGCTTTTGCAAGCTGATTTTTAACTCATGACAAAAATGCAAATCTCACTCCTGTTTATTTCTCAAACAACTACTGGTATCAATGGTAATCATGTCATGGAAGAACGCACAACTGAATATACTAGAACAAAAAACATTACTCGAAAAACCTTTCATTTTAAATTTTATGGAAAACACTGCAGTCTTCCTCATTTGGTCTTCACAAAAGATGAACAGATTTTTGGTTTTTAATCACCTGTACAAATGAATTTGACTACCTAACTGTGAGAATGAATCCAGCAGTCAGAGGCAACACTGCAGCCAGCTCTTGCCATTCCACTCCATGAGCACACTGTGTCAGAACCTGCTCCAGAAAACCCTCCTGCTCAGAAGCACCTGTGTACAATCGAGCTTATTTCAGTGCATGGACCCTGGAAAACTGGGGCTGGAAACCAGGCAACTGATCCATGCCTCAGCTTTGCATCACACAAACTCTACCTTGTGATCCCCCCCACTGTCTCCTGCTGCCCTGACAAGCCTGGTTATATGGGCAGGATGGGCCTTGCCAACACCCAGGCTGTGCCCTGCTGTCCATGCGCCATTTCTGTGCAGGGAATTCAGGATACTCAGTCTTAGATTTGATGCTCTGTGCCTCTAAAACTCACATCAACCATGGTGGGGTTTCTTCCATTTCCTAAATATTAATTACAATATTTTCTTAAATAACCAGTTGAGTATCTATCCCTGAAATGTATTCTGACATTTCTTCATTTAAATTGAAATTTGTAATCCTTTAAAAAGGACCTTCCAGGATACTCAGTTGCCCAGGGTTAGGCATTTTCATTGCACTTCTCTCTGGACTAATCCCAGCTAACCAAGCTACATTCATTAACCACAGACAGTTACTTAATCCACTATTTTCATAACAGGGGCCAGATCCCATACAATGTTGTCATACCACTTATTCTCTCCTATGAGAGGAAGAAGGATGATGAGGCATCAATACTGATCCTAATTGTCAGAGATACAAAGTGCCACTTTGCAATAAAACTTCCTTCCTAATTTGGGTTTTGCTTTGAATCTAAATCTCATTATAACATATGGAGCCATTATGTCCAATTATGCCACGCCAAATATCCGGCTATGGGGTACTCAGGGCAGAGCACCTTTGTAATGACAGAAATTACATTTCTTTCAGATTTGCTGCACACCATCTCTCTACTGGAAATCTGAAACTGAGTGTTGCTCAATGCTATAACCTCTACTCTGAATGAAAAATCTGATTTAACTATTAATTTATTTAAAAGTCACTTTCTGCTTACTTTGCCAGTGCCTTAAGGAACAGTGCAGTAATGGAGAGGCTCTGCAGAACTCTCAAAGGTCTTACAAAAATAAGATATGATAATTCAGCAGTCCCTGTAGAAATCTGAAGTATTTTCAATAACATTATTACTGAACAGTAATAAAGGAATCCCTAGCTTGCAGTACAGGTATGGTGGTACTGCTGACAATATTTCATTAAAAATTCCTAGAGGGCAGCAGGGATCCAGCTATGAAGAAGACAGCACTAACGTCCAAAGCTCTGAAGCGAAGAAAGCAGATTTTTCGCTATCATTTATTAAAAAGGAGCTTGCCTCTTCTGCTCATTCAGAACTCATTCTTTCAGATACAGTTCCAGTCTTTCAGTTCATGTAAGGTACACATTAAAACATACCAAGATGGCATTTCAAGCTGGAGTATAGCTGTCTGCCAGGCTTTACATCATTAGACACTTTGCCTCAGTTTTGATTCATGTAATTGTCACACTAAGTTCTGGCAGAAAGAGCACAATGAAAAAGGCTTTAAACCATGCTGTTATGGTTCCCTACATACTGATGTGACAGGTATGTCATTACTGCACAGTAACTGCAGTATCTATTGAGAATGATACTTCCAACTCAACACACTGGGTCTGTAATTCAACTTGGTAACACATAACCTTGAGCATGCAGCAGTATAATTGCTAAAGAAAAATGAGATGGCATTACAAATTTACTTTACTCTGATATATTTGACAAAAAATACACAGGTGGAGACTGAGAGCCTGGGGCTGGAAATGTAATAATGTACCTCGTCTCACAGCTCCCAGTCCAAACTTGCAAGTGGTCTGTGCAAACTAAGCTGGAGCGGACAGGCTACAGAGGCACGAGGCGACTCCTCTGGCTCCAGGTCACCCAGTGGCCATGGTGGCAAAGCAATTTTTCTGCTGTTGACCAGCCCAGGACAGCACATAGGCCATATGCACCAACTATTCTTCTGGCTCTACGCACAGGAGCTGTATGCCACGGATTTTACCTGCAAAGCTAAAATTAATGGTAGAGGGAGGAAGGAGAAGAGTGTTTCTGTGTTCAAGATACTGAAGACAAAACATTAACCGGCAGCTGCAATTTCTACCAAGTGCTTTAAAGCATTTGGATAAATATGTGCAGCCATAAAGACTGCAGATGGGTCTCCAAAACCTACTGACTTCAGCACAGAAACCAGGGGAAGAAAGCAACTGGCCCAGAAATACGTGCATGTGCAGGGTGACGTTTGGTTTTGTTCATGACAATGAAGGCTAACAGGAGACAGTGCTTGTGGTGCTCAGCCCAAAGCTGGCACACAAAGGAAGGAGCACTCTATCCCATTAGTCAGCTACAGATGACATTTCTAATTTGACAAGGCTTTTAGTCAGAATGTAACCCTGCACTACACGCAGCCCACGGACTCCAAATGCAATGAAGAACCATTGGGATTTATGGTCCTGAACTTGTATTATGTGCTAAAGTCTGAAAAAACTCGTTTCCCCTCTTCTCTGTTCATTTAGCCTCTCATTATAGATTCACGAAAGTGCCTCAGTAAAATAAGGCTATTACAATCCCAAGCAATTTTGATTTAAGACAACACGAATGAAAAATGAGAATGTAAAATATTTATACAAACAAATGACATTTTACCATTTTCCATGCTAAAGTGGCAAGAGGAGAACGAAAACACAGTTGACACTGAAATTCCTTCTCCCAGTAGGCAGAAATTAGAGATCAATCATACATGACACAGAGTTGAAAACCAAAAAAAGCCAGTCAGGAATTTAACCATGCCATGGCTTGCATTTGCAGCTCCAAGCCTCATTTCTTTGAGTACGTCTTCTCCTATATGTGCAGCAGAAAAACATGCAAGCCAGTCTCTGTCTTGGCTTCCTCATCCTCATTTCTGCTCCCATCTAAGTCCAGCTTACAGAAGGCAATTCTGAACAGGACATGCCTACGCACTGCTGATGTGATGGGTGTGGAGATGCTTGACTAAGGACTGCTGGCCCTAAAGGCTTGATTCCAGTTATGCTCATGGTTTAGCACAAGGCCCAGCTATGTTCGCTCTTAAACTGATTGTTTTGTCCTGCATTTAACCCTTACGGTGCACAATAAATACCTAGATTGTATTAGGAAGCCATTCTTAAGGCACATAGCTGCTATGGCAACAGCTTTTGTAGGAAGCAGATGTTCTCATCTCTCCATAAACCCAGAAGCTCTAATGGTACCTTGTGTTCTTGGTGATACCCCAAGGAAATACTGCAGGCACAACAAGTGAACCAGGCAGCCTGCCACCTGCCATCAGCACTGCTGTTCCACTGGAGACATCCTTCCTAAACAGAGACCCTGAAAATTAATTAAATAGCCAAGGCTGCCTCACACAGGGATTACTTCTAAAGAGCTGCTGAACAAGAGCAGCTCTACTCTACTCTCAGCACCTGCAAAACGCATTAGCAACCATCACAACTAGCACACTGAAAAGGCACGGAGATGTGCTGAACAACTGGCTGCTGCAGACATGGATTATTAACAAACACAGGCCTTCCAGGTTGCTGAGCACCCCTGGCATATTTTGATAAGAGAGCAGAAAGGCAGCCACTTCTTTTCATGATTCCTTGCAGGGGAGCCAGCCTCATGCTGGCACAGCCATAGCAACCCAGACAACAACAGAGCATCAAGGCAGATGAAATCACAGAGACAGAAATGCAGAAACTACCCGAGTGAAGCGTTTTCATTAGTGACTGCCCTGCACCAGAAGGCAGCACCTGAGCCCCTTCCCCTAGAAACACTTTGGTAGAGCTGAGATGTGAATCAGGACTTTGTGCCTTGAGTCCATGCTACTTTTCACGTAACATCCGCTGTAATCCAAGTGTTGTGATCACACAGGGAAAAGAATATGAGACTTAACTCTCGGTTCTCAGGGTGACAGCAACTACCTCTGCATAGCTCTGGCACACAGCTATTTTTTTTTGTAATGCACATGTGGAGCTCCCCTTTACAAGAGGCCTTTGTAACTGGAATGACAACAAAAGCCTGTTATGAGAAGGTGAAGACTCTAGCTGCTAGCAGATGCCAAGTTGCTAATGACCCCACAAAGATGAAACCGGAGCCAGGGCTTAACCAGCTAATAGCCTCAGCAAATGCCATTGGGCCTGGCTCTCTTGGAGCAACAGGAGGGGATGCAGCACAAGCAGACACAGCTCTGCCTGAATGGCAGAAGCCTATGCATGGCAGCAACGCTGTCCAGCCAGCCTTACACCCACCCAGATAGCTGTTCATCCCCTCTGGGGCTGCAAAGATTAAAAGAACACATCAGATCTCTGTTGTCCTTGAAACACTGCTGCTTCATCTTCACTAAACTATCGACTGCTATTTCAGAGGAAGAGTCAGGAAACAAACCTCTACTTACCTAAGAAAAATATGAAAGAAAACAAATAGCTCCATCCCAAGCAAGGCCCTCTGCTCTACTGATCACATTTAGCAGCACAAATATGCCTTTTCCCTCATCCTCTCTCCAACCTGGTATCAACAGCCAGCCTCAGGATCTGTGAATTAACCCTCCACAGGAAGATGCGACCTGTGATGCATGAGAGTATTATGTTTTTATTTTCTGAAACGCACTGGCAGTGCAGCCAACAAAAAGCAACCAGGTTCCCTGAATGAGTCTGTGAGGTAGAAGGGCAAACACAGTCATTGAGACTCCTGCAACACCCTGCCTAGAAAAGCAGTGTAAGGGGAGACTTGAGGAGAGGCCCTCAGGCCCTGTGTCCCTCACACACACACATTTATAGGCAAGGAGACGAAGGGAGAAGGAAAACATGGTTTAGGCAGCCACAGAAATGAGATCTGCTTCTAATTGAACCTGCTCTTAATTGGGGAAGAGGTTGAGAATGTGAAGTCACCCCACACCTAGGGAGGGGATTCAGTCTGCTCTGTGTCACTGGGCACTCTGAGAGACCTCGGCCCTTGTTGCTGTTGTTTATGAAAATCTCTCTCAACAAATACCTTTGATCCCCACATAAATCTTTTTTTCTTGTATATCCATCACAGGCTGTGGCCCAAAGACAACACACATTTTCATATCATCAGGGTTTTTTTGTCATGTGTATAACTCAGTTAAGAAAGGAAAAGACACATATGTGAGAGTATTTTTCAGCAGTTTACTGTAGACTGGGAAAGCAGTCTATTTTCTTTAGCTGCTGCTGTTATAAATCAAAATGTGTAGATAGGAAAATATTAAGGTATTTATAGCTATGTGAATAAGTGAGTTTGTTGAGTGCTGGCCAAAGAAAGCCAAACAGTCCTTTCACTGACTGAAAATGACAAGCTTTTTGGCTTCCTTGCTAAAACAAAACTGCAAATGCTCATTTCAGAGCAGTAAAAAGACACCGTAATGCAGTATTTAAAGTATTTTGTTCACTTAATGCCGTATTTTAATAGCAATCTTGATAACATTAGAAGCAATATGAGGTTCTTTCAAAAGGAAGAACACCTAACCTGTTATTTGTTGAAAACAACATACAAAACCTACTCATATTTTTATCTACCTGACCTATTTGGCCTTAGTTAATCATGTATGGCCTTAGTTAATCAAGAATATCAGGCAAGTCTTCCAGCCCTCTTTTACTAGAGCACCCAAGCGTTGGGTAACATAAAATACTTTATCTGGCCTTGTGTGGTCAGGGCAATGCCCAAACCTCTCCATGGCTGCAGGCAGCACCCACAGCCTGAGTGCAGCTCCCCAAGCACTGACTTCAGCCACCACCTGTTCCATTCCCCACTTCCTCTCTACTCTCGTCCACCTTCACCTGTTGTACTGACTAGAGTAAAACGAGTGTAAACACTTAAACATTCATTATCACACTGATACCTTGTCCACAGGCACACTGATCACTACCAAGTCATTTTGATACCACGCCAACACATTACCTGGGACCTAGCTGCCAACTGTGGCATTTTGCTTATTTTATAAGCAAGATGACATTTTGTAATTCTAGTAACCAACCATTAAGATGGGCAATAAAACACATGATATGGGGAATTAAATGTAAGGCATAAAGAGCAGGAGCAATTTCTTTGGTCTGTCGCTGTACAGAACCAGACAGATGTGTCTGTGTTGTTTGGTTTAGCAGAAGGATCCCAGCAGCAGGAAAGGGAATGGAACCTGACTCCCTGGGCCAGCTGGCCCAGTCTAGGCTGAAGCCCATGAAATGCTGCCCAGTTTCTTGACCTGGGTCAAGCAACTACCTGCCAGCATGAAAGCTGATCTGAATCCTCAATGTTTGCAAATGATCTTTTTGTTCATAATGCAAACAAACGTTTCTGCCGTCCCAGCTTTGAACTCAATGTATACTCAAGAGCCAAGCTAAAAACAAAGCCATAATCACTGAGGTGGAAATAATCACAAATGCAGTTTAATATCCCAAACTGGTGCCTTTTGCTAGCTGAGCTCCAGGGGCCAGCACCACCATGATGTTTGTTGGGGGGGCATTTCTTTGGAGGTCACCTTCAGCCCCAGGAGCCAAAACTGCAGCACCTGGGCTCTCAATTCTGGCATTCAGATCTGACCCCCAGAGCTAACACAGCTGATCTGCAGCATGGCCCCTTTCCCTCTGCTCTGCCCCATTATCTGCACTTGCCTGCCCAAAGCACCTTCAGGCATTTAACAGCTTCTACTGGTCTCATTTCTCCTCTCCCTCTCTCCCACCCTTTCCCCCATAGGAACCCAGTCCTGTTTGTCTCAGGAATGCTTCCATCACTCTCCACTACAGGGAGACTGTGTCGTAGCCCACAGACGGTATTTAACATACTGCAAAATGTTTATTTTCAACTAATTTACACTTTGTTATTCCTGCAGTCATCTGTCTCTTGCATTTTTCCAAAGTTCTTCAGCTGGGAATGGAAAGCTAGATCCCAAGACTGTAAAACAAGCTTCCACCAGGAAAGGCGTTCTGTGAATTGCTCTTTTAACAAACAGCGAAAGGATTTAAAAGCCAAAGAGAAACACAACAGTGACGACAGCCCTGACAGAAACCTGCCTGATAATTCCTGCCTTTATTTCAACATTCCCTCAGCCACAGCACATAATATAAGCATTCTCTTCTGAGCAGACTCAGTCAATATTAATTAAAGGCACCGGCATTTTAACACAGCCAACAGGCTGCTTTCTCCATCTTTGTGACAAAGGCATCACTTTCTTGCTCCTGCTGTTCCAAAATAATCTCCATCCCTGGGTAAATTTACATTTCAAGGGAGAGTGCAGGTCTCCAAGAACCTCATTAAAG
The DNA here is from genome assembly GCA_013398015.1 of Oreocharis arfaki. Classification (NCBI taxonomy): domain Eukaryota; kingdom Metazoa; phylum Chordata; class Aves; order Passeriformes; family Paramythiidae; genus Oreocharis; species Oreocharis arfaki. The sequence goes on along the minus strand of VZRR01013569.1, from coordinate 368,282 downwards.
TTCTCTTTTCACTGGGGCAAGACAGATGTTTTTATTTGCCAAAAAACAAATGGAGTCCCAAGCCAGGGGCAAATGTCTGCCCCAGGAAGGAGAGAGGTGAGAGCCTGCCCTGGCGGGCAGATTTCGCTGTCTGCAATTTGCTTTTGCAAAAGGTTAATCCCTAATGTGTTTCAAGGAGGCAAACACCAACCTGCTGTACATGCGCCTGCATACAATGGAAAGATTTTTATGGCCAAGGACAGAAAGGTCAGGGACACTCATCACGTTCACGTTTCTCCTGGAAAGCCATGCTGAACAGCAAGCTCCTGAATATAAGCCTCTGTCCACAGCAAAACAAGCACAAACTAAGGAATATAAAGCTGCAGATGCTAGGAAAGGAGCAGGAAAGTAAAATGTGCAGCTGCTGTGAGGGACCTCGTTTGTCCCAGGCATCCCATATGTTCCCTGCATTGTGCTATCAAGCTATGAAAAAGATGAGCCATTAACAATCGGATTCAGCAGACATGTGGTATACAGAACACTAAGGCTTGAAAGGCCTGATAAATAGAAAGAGAAATGCATTTCTGTGAACATTAGAGCAAAGCAGGACATTTGTTGCTTCCAATACCGCAAGCATTGAAGGTGAGCCTCAAAACAGAACATTTTTTTAGATCCCATCCTATAGATAGCCTAAGATATGATTATCCTAGGAAAATTCCTCTAGCTCCCAGTAGAACCGGTGAGCTAATTCTTGCAACTGAACTACACCGCACTATACAACAAAGAGGAGAACAACAGCAAGACAGGCATTCAGGTTACCAGTGCTTGCACAACTTTTACACACCTTGGGATCCTGCTTTCTCCAGAGGGACTGGCCTCAGCTGATCCAAATCCCATTTTAGAGTTCCCACTGGGTAACCTCAATGCAGATGTGCTAAGAACAGGGCAGGTGTGAGATGCCACCGCCCTCTCTCTGCACGCACTGTACAGGCAAGCCCCTGCAAATGAGACAGCTCAAGCATGAGATGCCAGAGGAGGTACCAAGGACAAGTCCCCCCGCAGACTGCTGTGCTGAGGGAGCTGACCCATGAACAGAACTGCCTTCCTCAGCATCGGGGCTAGAAGCAAAGTCCTTTATGAGCACAGCTGGCTGAACAAACTGGAGGAGTCAGTTCCTTCCAACTCAGCGGTAGCAATGAGGATGGAAAAAAAGCTTACATTCTCTGTAATACCAAAGCCAGCAGAGGGAAGACTGAAAACTGGGATGGAAAAAAATAGAGATTATGATTATCAGAGCAAGGAGTATTTTCCATCCAGATCCAACAAGTTACCACCCAACACTGAATGAGTATTACAGCTCCAACTACATTCGGCAGGAGACTCGTAAATTTTGCTGAAATGATACAAAACACCATCCCTGCAAATTACCCTGCCACTTTCACCTCTTCCCAAGCCTCTGGAGCTCAGCTTTTGGGCGACTGCCCTGACCTTTGGTGTAGCCAGTTACAGAGCTGATAGAGATGCAGCCATTCCTTCCAGGTTATTCTCTCATGCTTCCTCTCTAACAGCTCCCATCTCACCAACCACCCTTCTCAGATAAAAAGGCTGACAGCTGAACTAGAGCATGGGAAAGAAAAGGTGCAACAAATAAACCTTCAGGTCATCTGAAAATTGTCTCTGAGAGAATCACAATAAATCCCAATTTCTTTCTTGAGTTATATTACCAGCTTTTTCCTCAGAGCTGTGTATCAGAATACCCTGGAATACTACCATACTTCAGTATGTTATTTCCTTTCTATTTACAAGAACAACAGTTTACCCTCTAATTCTTTTCCACTTCATCCATATCTAAATCTGAGCATATCTACTTCTGCTGCACTAAAATCTGTCTCATAGCAGGCTTATGTTAAAAAAAGCAGTGATTTTTGTGAAGTCTCTGATAAAAGAAGCTGGTATTTTGCATGAAATATGGAAGTTACATTAACTTTCCTGTTTGCTGACAACTTTCCAAACTACCACAATTCTATGCCACCGTGATCTGTAACAGCTACAGCATAGCTACAGAACAAATTTAACACATTCTTGATATGTTCTAATTCTGATCTTAGTTTGGGAAGTCGAGAGGCTTTTTCCTTAACCTTGTGATTTATTTTTGATGGGAAGAAAAACCCAAAACACACTCATAAATAATCCTGCCTTGTTGTAGGTCTTACTGAAACAATTCCCTCCAAGAAATAAAAATAATTCCTATTTCTGCTATCTAAAAAATTGAAACTCCAAAACAAGGCTTCTCTTCTGTCAGGAGCACTGGGAATTAATTCACAGCATATGATGACATATACACAGGCTTTTCCAGTACAGACACAGTGGAAATTTCTCGTCAGGAAACACTGCTCTGCCCTTCAGCTGGAGGTGCATTACAGCCACAGGTCCCACATGCTCATTCCGAGGACCTGACCAAAGCTGAAATTTCCACATTGCAGGGTAAGTTTCAGCAGATCCAAGCTTTTGGAAACAGATTCCTGTATATGCTACAGGGATGTAAACATCTTTATAAGACTACAGATCACAGTGCTGGCAAACTCATTCAACCAGAAATACAACAAACTTCATCTGGTGATATTTATGCTGGGAGAACTTGTAACTTCCAGTATAAATTTTTGAAAAAGGGACTTTTCCACCTCACCACGAACAGCGTCCCTTTAACTGCTGCTGCTGCTGCTTTTCATTGCCCAGTACAAAACCAAAGAGCACACAGAGTACCTCTGCTCCTTACTGCTGCTGCTCCTTTCCAGTCCCAACCTCTTTTCCAGTTTCTTAGGATAGCGTGGATATGCTGGTTTGGCCCAGCTCAGCCCCACCTTCAGCTACCACCATACCATATCCGTGCAGCTCTCCAGCACTGGTCCAATGTATGTTTTATTCCCATGAGGGCAGCTCAGACTGCTGCCTAAACAGCCCTGGACAAAGATTACGCTGCCACAGCGGTTTCTACACGGAAGAGCCATTTCTTGTTAATGCCTCTCATGTCTGCAGCAGCGTGAAGCTGCTCCACACAGCCCCGTGCCCTGGAAGTGGGCAGGGGGAGCAGGATGGGGCTGCCTCCCAGGCAGCTGGCTGCCAGCCACGGGAGAGCAGCCTTTCCTTTGGGAAAAGCCGCTGTCTGAGGCTTTTTTAAATCCCACTTTAGAAAAGGCAGCTTTGATTTGTCAGATGTAAAAGTGGCCTGCAAGAGGGGATGGCAAACTACTGAATTCCACAGGGTTATACAGGTTTAGATATTCTTATTTCTTTTGTGGTATATGAGTACACAACCACCATCTTCTCTGGATGTTAAGTGCCAAGCAATGAATCTAAGGGGATTCTTTCACTTCAGTCACGCAATTCAGATCACAGTGTGGTTTCAGCTGTACTAGGAGACTATTTTGAGTGCTCTGAATGTATACAATGCACTCAGAATTAGCCAAAATACTGATCCAATACTTCAATGAGCTGGTAAGTGCAGAAGTAGATGAAATAGCTAGAAAACCCAGAGGGGCATGGAACAAAAGCGATGGATAGCACGGCAGTGATTTTGTTATCATAACACTGAGGTCAATCCTACAGACTACAGAAAAAGAACATGCCTGTCATCCGGTTTTGCAGTGCTTGGATCTCAGTACTGAAAATGCTCAGGTACCTACCACCAACAGGGTCTTATTCAGTAAATTTTATTTTCTAGACTAAAGCCACATTTTTATCCTCAAGCCTGTCAGTTCTCCCCAAACTGGAAGCTAACAAAGCACCAAAGAAAATCTTAAACAGTGACATCTCGGTACTTCCTCTTCCTGATCCACTAATTAATCAGCTATGCAGTCGTGCATCTTGCCTGCTTAAGGCCAAGAAACCCTTCCTGACCCAGACTGTCTTTGGCTGTTAAACAATGGTTTTAGTCACGTTAGTTACAGAAAAAGGAAAAAGGGAATTATTCTTATCCTTATGTAGGTACTCCACCACTAGGAATACTACCATGAACTCTGAAGACAGGCCATCAAAAATAAAGGTCAGGTCCACTCTGCCCTGACCCTGGCTCCTGGCTGTTTAATAGAACACACTTTCACTAGTTCATAAGAAGATGCAAGAGAAAGGCTGGTTCCATCTGCAACACCACAGACACAACACAGGCAGACAACAGGAAAAAGGGATAAGCAGCAGGAAGGTTTGTGGAGCTTTCCCCATCCCAAAGAAAGCAAGCCCTTCCAAGCTGGATGAGCTCTCAGACTGAGGTCCTCTGCCTGTATTACCAACTTCTTGCTGTCAAAATTCAGGAAATTTCAAACTTTCCGGTACTTTCGAAATATTCAGCACCTGGAACTGGCTGACAAGCACCTGGGCATTTAGCTTGCTAGCACTGAAATATTTCCTATACGCTTGATACCCAGCGGAGGAATGGCCAGGTGGGAGGCCCCAGCTCCCAATGCCTGGTTGCAGCAGGGCCTCTTTTGGGTGTGCTGCTTTATCAAATGACTATGGATGCACAATCTTACAGCAAGCAACGAGTCACTTCAGCTGTGTAAGCTTCCTTTAACGAACTAAACCACTCTCACATTATAAATTTAACAGCAATAACAACAGGAGATAAGGCAGAGGGTCCTAAATGCAAAATCACCACGCCAATTTCTTACACAGAACAACACCTACCAAAGCTATGCCCTGTGAATCAAGAGACTGAAAGCTTCACCTTGCAGTCTCTTCCCATGCCGTAGGTGATAGACTCCCCACTCCAGCCTCCTTCAGTTCAGCTGGCTGACTGGGATGGTCCCTTTGCTAATAAAGTGCTTCCCAGTATTTACATACCTGACGGAGAGCCTGCCCCTCTTCACTTTGTCACTAATTTTGTCTGGGTTTAAATAACTGTTACCAACACCTGCTCTTGTTTTAGTTTGTATTGTTCTAAGTCACCCCCTGACCTATCACAGTTCTTCGCTATCAGCGAGAATTATCAGTTGGTAATTCTGTATCAACTTCCCCAATTAAACTGTCAAGGCAAGAATTCCAAACAATTTTAAATGATAACTGCTGTTTCAACAACTGTCCTGTGCCAGCACAGTTCAAGGCCACAGGAATCTCTAGTGTCTCCAGCCTTCCCTGCTTTAAGGAGGCTTTCTTGGGGGCAAGCAGCTCTGCTCTCATTACAGGGACATACTTTTATTCCTCATCTGTTGAGCTGAAATAAAAACAAATTGTGTCTAAGCCTTCTTTCTAGAGTCCCTGTAGAAAAAAGGTGATTTATTTTCTAGGATAAAAAAACATGAGTGGCAAACATCAAAGCAATAACAATCTAGAGTTAACTCCTCATCTATTCTCCTTTCACCTAAATCAGCTCATCCAATTTGTTGGTGAACAACTGCAGTTACTATTATATCTATTTAACATGTGCTGGGTAAAAGAAAGTGATACAGCCACTGTCAAGGGCTTCAGGAAATGAAGCTTTTGCCTTCCTTGTCCCAGCTGCTCCTGGCTTCTTTGCAACTTTCACAGTCAAGAGCCTGTTTAGTACAAAGCCAGTGGGGCTTCAGCTCCCAGTGAAGTGCTTCAGAGCACCAGCAGCAAGGAGTGTCTTCCCATGGCACGTCTGTGCTGCGACTCTGACGTCGGTTCCAGCACCTTACTCCCTTTTCTCTCAACAACAGAGCAGCTTGTGCCGTACCCTCTTGCCCCGGCATTCAGGATGTTCAAATGCAGAATAAAGCCTCAAAGTCCTCCCAAGATTGTCATTAGAGCCATTCTACTTTCAGGAAAAGTAAACCACCAGGTAGTCAAGGGTAAAAAAGAACTTCCACGTGGTGTGCAGCACGGTTGAAGGGACAGACACAACTTTTTCACACAGCTGTGAAAGAACAACGATGCCCTGTTAAGCTTCCTTCCTTGGTGGTCCTTAAAACTAGGCATCACATGTATACTGTTATCAGTACCTATGGTAACTTCTGCTCAAGGTTCTATGTGCTGCCATTCTTCTGATAAAGTAGCCAACAACAACACAGTGGAAATCTCTTTCCCCTTTAACTCAGCACAGAGTGAACAACATCCTTCGATCAAAATGGGACTGAAAGTCATCTTAACACTGCACATTGCCTGTTCCCAAAACCTCCAGTTACTGGGCCTGGCACCAGCAGCCTTGAAACAGGGTCTGTCCTCCTGACAGCCTGCTCTGTCTGGTCCTTGTTTTCACCAGGCACAAAAGGTGACAGCCTGACAAGTGCATTAAAACTTTAAGCTATCCAAAGGCAGCCAGACAGAAACTTTGTGTACAGACCCCCCCAGGGGACCATTCTTTGATTTAGCTTCCTAAAAATAGCTCTTTAGAGGGGATTGAGGCTTTCAGGGGTTGCTTGTTGCTTTTTTAACCAGTTTTGAAAAGACTCCCTCATCCACAGGCTTTTGTTCCCTTCAGCAACTTACAGGTCAAAAAGCAGAAGATGTACTGACAAAAGAAACCTGACCTACATCTTGCCTCACTCTGCTGGGTTACATCGTTCCTATGCATGCTTATGTAAGAAAGAGAAATGGTGCACACCAAAGAGGGCTCAGGAATCACAGCCTCTGCTCCTGCCTCTTCTGCAGCTTTTCACCCAGCATTGGTGAATTCCTTTAAAATTTCTCTACCATATTTTCCTCTTTCTGCAAAAAGCAATTAAGAATATTGACTGACCTCACAGGGGAGACACAGTATTTCAGTAAATTAAAGGTTGCAAAGACTCTAAGAACACCCAGTGAAAGGCTTTACAGGAATGTGAAGTGCATCATAAACTCAGAAAATGTACCAGCAGAGACACAAAGGTTGTATTTGAAGTGATGTGTGTCAAATAAGTATCCCGTTTAAAGAAAAAAAAGTTGTAATTTAAATAACTACAACATGGTTCCCCACTGTACCTTAACCGAATTTGACAGGACACTCATCAGAAAGGCAGCAATTTCACATGCTACTCAGTGAACTGGAAGGAATCTAAATAGATAAACGAGGTGATTTGCAATCAGTGATACCTATCAGAAACCACTAACTATAAAAGTTATCTGCTTTAAAAAGACAGAGTAAGGGCCCACACAAGCAGAAGCATAAATGTTTCTCACTACTACTTATTGCTGTCTTTAAGTAAAAGCCTCCTTTCAGAACAGAAGCTGAAAGCTGCCAGTGCCTGGGTTCTTACAGGGCTGAAGGACAAGACCTCCTGAGCTGTAGGGAAGCAAACAACAGGCAGACAGGGGCAGGAGGTGTGCGCAAGGACAGGGGACAGGCTGCTGCTTCTACCACAGCAATCTGCTGGGTTAGCTGTAGGTTTTGCCCCCAGGGGATTTCACACTAAAGCAAGATCCCATACCCCGATGTAAAAACTTGCCAGCTGCCAGCCGGACCAGCCAGCATCACAAGTCAAGTCACGGATCAGGGCAAATACTTCAGAGGCCTTGATGTAATAATTACACAGCAGTGACTGCACCATTTCACAAGTTCCCATTGCTGCTTCGGGATCCTTTTGCTAAGCAGAAGGATTCAAATGCAGTCAGGACCACAACTCGAGCACCTGGAGAGAAGAAGGCCTGGCAGGTGAGGATGGCCCTCCCAGGAGGGCCTGGGCACTGTGCAGTTGTATCCCTGCTGGAAAGCTGGCCCAAAGGATGTTTTTGACAGCTCATTTACGTGCCCTTAAGGTTACCAAAAGTTTATGCAATTTGTCATCTTCTCTGCTGCAAATCCCCACAGCATTTTTTTCTTTCTCCTAGGAGTCCTCTCTATACCACCAGTGAACCTCAGGGTGTTAGGTCAGGCTATGTAAGGCTGGGAAGGAGTACAGCAGTAAGGCTGATGCACTTGCACAGCTGCCCGTCCTGTTTTGCCTGATGAACAACACACTGTTCAGGGTACACAAAGCCCTTTAAAAAGCAGACAGACCCCACCAGTTGCCTCACATCCTTTTAGGACCAGACAAGGACTGCTTAAAGTAAGAACTTTGGTGAAGGATCCTAGCATCTTCCTTCTACTGCTCCACTGCTTCCATTAGCTCCTTCTGCTCTTAGGCAGTGTCCTACCCCTCACCTCTCTCAGCCACAAAGACACAGGCTCTGCTATGTAGCAGGGTACTCCAGTGGAAAGGCAAAACGAGATCTTCATTTCCTAGGCTATCCTCCCATCTTCCGGAGGCAGAAAAAAGACAAAGATAAGCCCATGTTCATTTGCTCCCCTCAGGATGTCAGTACTTAGAAGCACTGGTTGTGGCTCAAGATTCATTCCTGCCAGTAATGGTCACTGTGTGATCACAGTGTGATCTGGGTAAGGTGTACACCCTGATTTCTGAAGGAAGAGCATGTGAGGTACAGCTTCCATAGGCTGCAGAAAGGCAGACGATACTGTGATTCAGCACTGAGGTTGCTGGCACTAACTCCTCACCATTAGCATGCTGTTTCTGAAAAAAAAAACAAAACAACTTTGAGTTTGCTTAAATCTGGCCAACTGACCTTCTATCGCTCCAGCACCTCCTCCTAATGACTGCAAAACTTCCAACCACAGCATTTCTGATTCACTCATATGTGTCTAAAAATCCTACTTACAGGCTTTTGCCAGTGGCAACCAAGATGAAGAAGCTATTTGCAGAACTGAGAAAGACAAGATGATGTAGAAGAGGGAAATAAAACAACCAGGGCATAATCTAATTCCACAAGAATGAATTCTACTTTCAAACCTCCTCAAATTAGGTTTAAATGAAAAAAGTATTTCCTGAGAGGACACTTCTCATTTGAAGCAGCCACAGCTCTTCTGATTCTGAGTGCCTAAATAAATGTATTGCACACACCACTTTTAATAAGGATAGATTTTTCCATCCCATCCCTGACCATTTATTGCAAGCTCCAACTGCGCAGCCATCTCTCCCATATTTTAAGTCACTCTGGGCCTGTATTTTACACCTTCACCCTATCATTTTATTAGTTTTCATGCTAGTAGCACTCAGTAACAGAGACGTCCAAAGCCACTAAGCCTCCTTTTCTTTTTTATACCGGAATAAAGATCTCAATGGCAGGCCACAGGAGGACATGAACAAATGGTGCCAAAATACACTGTCTCTTTCCTCTGGTAACAGAACACCATCAGTTGGCTCCCTAACTGGCTGAAGTTTAAAATCCACAGAAAAGAATGGTGAATTTTTACTGTTAGAGGAAAACATTTTGGGGGGTTTTCACTTAATACTGGAAACCTAGTGCTTCCTCATTACAAAGCCAACTCATTTGCAATGGAGATATCCCAGGGAGAGAATAAAGGAAACCAAATGAAGCCTGAAGCAGACTGCAAACAAGGAAGATGAAACAACTGCTGGATGTTGTTAGCTCTTCCACACATTTTCAGGAAACACTCTTAGCACACAGACAGATGAGTATAACCTGTATTTTCCTGCATGAGAATGGTTCAAAGCTGCATTAGGGGACATTTAGAGTGGACATTAGGAAGCATTTCTTTACCGAGAGGGTGGTTACACTAAACGCTAGAAGAGGCTTCCCAGACACGTGGTTGATGCCCCAAGACTGATGCATTTGGACAATGCCCTTAATAACATGCTGTAACTTTTGGTCAAGCGAAGTGGTCAGGCAGTTGGACTGGATGAGCATTTGTAGGTCCTTCCAAATGGAAAACTCTATTCTATTCTATTCTAGCCCATCCCATCCCTAAACATATGAGGCTTATTTTTCACAAACATTCTCTGCTGCTTCTAGCTGCCCCGTTTTTATTTATGGGTAAGTGTAAAATGTCAGTTCAGGTATTCTCTGACACCTTTCCCATCCAGAGAAACTGAGCTTTTTTAGTTTTGTGTACAAGGCTCCCTCTTTACCCTGCTGCTAGATCGGTTGAAAAGTGCACTGGTCCAGGATTTATCTGCATACCTGGAAAACGGGAAGGTTTCAGAGGCATCATAGACAGAGCAGCTCTTGTGACAACCTGAATAACCCCAACACGCCATTTTGAAAGTCTGACACTTTCATCATTAAATTAAAAAACCCCGTTATTCACAAAATCTGTTGCCAAAAGAAGGTTATAATTGCTCCTCTGCCAACAGGAGTGAATGCTGAGAACTTGCAACTTTTTACACACATGGTGTTAGCACACTTCATAGCTATGATTTGAAAGAAGAGGGAGCTGCAGTCCATGGATAATGTTCAGGTTAAGTAATCTGCTACCATCTGACATTCACAGACAGAAAAGTCAATAACTTCATTTAATGATTAAAATGAGTTTGGTTTTGTATCAGACTTGGCTTAAGAAGGATGAGCTGGATTCATCAGAAAATTATGTTTAATTAATTAGCTACTTCTACTTAAATTAGGTAACAAAGATCAGAGGGAAAAAAAACATCAAAAAGCCCCAGAAAGCTGTTTTAAAACAGATGAGATAACTGTGATTTGTTGCTCTGCATTTAGAGCACATGAGAACAAATTTGACGACTGCTCATCTTTAGCCATAGCTAAAACATAGCACAGACAGAAACCTGTATCTGTCTGAATGGACGTTTAAATGACAATGTCAGTCTGGACTTTACAGTTTGCTTTTGAGCTGCATCGCTTGGATGTACAGCCCGCAAGGGGTATCAGGTGCAGACTTTATGTGCAATCCATCACTTCCCAACTGGGACAATAAAGACAGAAAGATACTTTACCTCCTTCAAATGAGATTTCTGCCCTGTCTCAGAAGCTGCACAGACACTGAAGTACAAGTGTAACCCCATTTAGGAAAGAGAAGGCCAGAGGCAGCAGCAGGCCATCCTGCAGAGCAGAGGAAGGGAGCTCTACGATATCCATGAGCAACTCCACAATCAGGGTGCTCCAACACACCCTGCAGGGCCACGTTTTGCTCTCAGGGAATGATGTGTGACCAGCAGCACAGCATCTCACCCACTGACCTAATTAAAAGGCTTAAGGGTGTAGAGGAAGAGAAAAGAGGGGTTTTCTACCCAAATACTGTGTAAACACATGCTCACTTAACAGTTCTCAGAAGCATTACAACTCCCTTCCCCTTACCTCTCATACTCGCTCTACCAGAAACCAACTCAACTGCTGCTACTTTGAGCTGTCCTCAAGCTCTAGTGGACAGCATCTGTAGGTAGGTGAGAAGAACTGCAGTTCCTATGAGGTGATGGAGTTTGTCTTTTGCTTTGAGGGCCACGTGTCTTTTCAGTACAGGGGTACGAGAGCACCAAAATTAGATGATGCAGGTAGTCACACAGAGTGTCCCCTGTGCCAGGCTGATTCCAGCACGTGCCAGACAGGAACTGCACTGCTCACCTAAAAGGCATCAGGACTGTACTGTGCATATTTATCCTCTGTGCAAACACAAACACTATAACATGCCAGTGAGTATTTCTAGAAGTAGTTTGTGTGGTACCTGCCCTTGAAACACTCAGGATAACAGGAGGAGTAGATGGGAAGACACAACACTGATTAAGAAATATGCGGTCAGCCTTTCCAGCAGTTTGGTAAAATCTGTGCATTTGATCACCATAAGCAAACATGGAGTTTTCATCTACACTGACATGTACAGCATGTCCCAGAAAAGTGCCGTAACACTAAAACATTTGTCACTGATGTTTTAATAAAATCTCATCCACCTCTACTTTTTGCCAGAAGAAAAGCCAACTATTTCATCTTAATTACTCTGAAAGTGTAACAAGTTCTAGACCATGCAGACTCAGTTTACTGAATTAGGGCCATGGAGTAACTGACTTTTCATTCTACTTGCCTTTGTTTTAGTAACTAGTGCTGAAACTGGCAACTAGCGATGATGGCTATTTCTGGAGAATAAAAATCTGGATTGGCCAGAACCAATGAAAACAAAGCAAGGTATTTAAATTTCGATCTTGGAATTATTATTTTTAGACAAGCACCAAAACATTAACTATTTCATCTCACATGAGCATGATTGATTACGAGAGAATTATTTGATCTCAGTTCATGCAAACACAAGCCAACACAGGCTGTAGCTGCTCTGCTTGCACCATCTGCACTGTTAATGTGCAAACGCACAGATGCAGCAGAAATACACTGAAAACCCCATTATGGAAGTGCCACTTCACCTGTCTTTTCAAATGTACCTTAAGCACAGCTAGGGCAGAGAACATGACCACAGCAGCAGAGAGCAGTTTGGTAATGCATATTTCTACTACACAGAGAAAGCTGCTACAGCAGCTCAGCATGCTGAAAGCCTAACAGGATCTCTAAACACAGAGTTCATGGGAATTCAGCAGTTCCCTTTGTTTTTTTCTACCAAGTAACTCAAGGAAGGCAGCACACCGTGCTATTTTAAGATAATGGAATCATTAAGGGTGAAACATATGTAGTTATTTTAAAACACAGCAATGCAGCTAAACTGCATCAAGGCTCACTTCGAAGCCCGGGTCTGACTCCGAAGCAAGGAATTCGCGCTGCACAGCCGAGATGAAACAAAAGGGTGCGAATGCGAGAGACGGCAAAGCACTGCGCCAGCACACTTAACACACGCACAACTTTCCCTGCCGAGCCCAGCTGCCGCTCCAGCACCGCGCGAAAGCGGGGCGCTCCCGCGTCCCAGCAGGCCGGGATCCTCGTTCTTCGAACAAGGCACGCTGGCAGAGGCTGTGACACAGCACCAGCTCCCGGAACCGGCCAGGAGGCGGGCGGGATGCAGCCGGGATCCGGCGGCTCATCCCGCCGGCGGTGACACGGCAGGGCTGCCGTCCCCCCCGCACAGGAGCGCCGCGGAGCCTCCCCGCCCTCACCTGGCACCGGCGCTCGCCGGCGGCCGAGCCTGGGCAGCCGCGGGAGCCC